>JABGLY010000102.1:0-59205 GCA_013623525.1 Fusarium dimerum
TCAAAGGGGTCAAACTTTACTGAGGATAGCGTGTTCAATGAAATGAATGACTTGTTGACCTCTTGTCTTGTTCTTGAGTCTTGAGCATGTGAGTTATGTGAAATTATGGTATGTCTGGATCGTTCACTACCCTGATCGATATCATTAGAATCGTGTACCGTAATTCTATAAACCAAACTACTCGATCCTCCTTTCTAAACCGCTCCATCCCCCCAGCCTTTGAGAATCTTCTCTCTGAGTAAGGTAAACGTGACTGACATCCCTCCCCCAAAACCCGATTTTCAAAAGGACATCTCCGACCAAAGGGGGGAAAAAGACAAAAAGGGAACAAAACGCCAGCGCTCCAATAAGTGGGATTGGGTCATGACGTGCCAAGGAAACGGAGAAAAGAGGGCAGAAGGGGATTCACGCTGAGGATGGAACAAGCACGTGGTTATGTCGAGACGGGCAGCGGAGCGACGGGATCTACGACGGAAGATTTGGAATTTTTTCGACTGCGAGAACCCTACTTCTTGATGCCGAACAGGTTCCTCCGCTTCTTCTCCTTGTGAAGTTTCCCATCGTCATGGTGACCGCCGCTGCTGCCATGATGCGAGGCACCGTTGCTGGCGCCGTGGTGCGAGTTGAGCGACATGTTGGACATGGCTGCCGTCGGGGGGGCTTGTGGCTGTCCCTGTCCGGGACGTGATGGCAGACCGCCCTGGGGCATTGGTCTTCGAGGCGGTGCCTGCTGCTGGGGAGGTGGCTGCTGTTGCTGTGGTGGGGGACGTGGAGGGGCGGGACGCTCGAAGAGATGTGCTGGGGCACGAGCTTTAGGACGTTCCATCGGGAGGTCGAGTTGACGCTTCTCGCGGCTTAGATCGCCGACCTGGCGGATGAAGAGCTGGGGCGTAAGCATGTGTGATGTCAACAGGAGGATGTCACGACCACGCTCGTTTCCGACTTCGTAGCAGACACGACTCTCGCTGTATGTTGCGCCTCCTGCCATGAAGACAATAAGCCGCTGTCTATTTTCGGGCTGCCGACGACCGGCAGCAGCCCAGTTGGGACGGTTGGTGCGGAGAGAGCCTCCCTGCGCTAGCATGAGGTCCTCATTAGGGTCCATCGGGGGCTTCACGTATGGGAAGTGTTGTTGATCCAGCACACCCTTTGTGAGGGCCTCGAGCAAGTACTTTAGGGTTGGTTCAAAGCGGGATAGGCCGTACTCCTCATTCAGCTGCGTTGCTTTGGGATCGAGAGGGAAAAGTGGTGGAGGTGGTTGTCGGACATCCTTGAGGCCATGTGTCATTCGACCGCCCAGATGCTCAAAGTTGAGAACGCTCTCGCCATCGGACTGAGGAAGTCCCGAATGGGCCAGAAGTCGCTTCACATCCTCTCCGATTACGCCGTCTCTATATAGAATATACATAATGATGAGTCTAAGACGATCTGAGGGTGACACTGCTTCGTCGTCCAATAGACGGACGACCGACTCGAGAACGTTCTTTGGTTTTCGAAAGTCCTCGTCGAGTCCTGTGGCGAGGGTCTGCTCAACAGACGCAATGTCCATGAGCTTGTGTTTCTGGAAAATGTTCATACACTCCTGCGCCATGGTGAGGTGAAGTGAGTAGGCCTCCTTCATCTCCTGGAACTGTGGTAAACCAGCCAACATGTCGCGAATGGCACCAAGGTTAGTTGTGTCGGCATTCTCGTCTGTAAAATGGGGGTTCTGCTGGATGAACTTTTGAAAGTCGCCCATAAGCTTGTCAATCGTATCCTTCATGTGCCGGTGTCGATTGTCACACCAGATCTTGTCCTTTTCCGCCAGCTCCATGTCTTTCTCCTCGGCATCAGCTGTTCCCTCGTTGATGGTCGCGCGATACGTAATCTTGTCTCCCTCTTTGATGGGGAGCAGGTCATGCGCCATGGCCTGGTAGGTGAATTCGTGCACCAAGGGAGCCATTAAATCCATCGATCGATCGGTGATGAGCAGGGTTGCCTGTGGTCGTTGTGAAGGTGGTGGGAAGTTGGAGTCCCACTGCGCGTACGAGTCAAGCTCCTCCTGAACAAATCGTGCCAGATGCGTGCAAAGAACACTTGCCTCATGCAAAGCGCCTATTGGTTTGTAGTATCGTACTTTGGGGTATTCACCTAATGTGATGCAAAGGCCAGCAATCTAGGCATCACGTTAGCGCATGCATGGTTGTCAATACAAAATCGCAATGCTACCTTCTGTGCTAGGTTCTTCATATGTTTCGGGACCAGAGCGTTGCATGATGGGTGGTATAGAACAGGGAAGCTCCATGGATCCCGAAATGTGACAAGGTGAGATTCTCGAGGATAGAAATCGACGAATAGCGTCTGGAAACCGGCGCGCATCTGTCGAGCACCAGGGAACTCGTCAATCTTTCGGCGTAGTGAGGGGTCGAGCAGCCCCGTCCAGACTAGGTAGTAGCTACGGTAGCGGCGCATCTCAAAGTCGGCAAGGAGACATTCGACGGCAAAGTTCTCGGGGGATAGGATGTATATAGCATCCATCTCGGGGTTTGGGTCGCGACGGTCTTCAATGCGCTCGATCGCTGTGGGGAGTGGATATGGTCAGTTGGGACGTCAGATGTTGAATTGGACCTGAGGAGACGAACTAGCGATGTTGTTGTTGAGAATATCATCTTGCTTGACGACATTGTCGATGACCCTTTTGGAGTTTTCATCGACGATAAGACATTTCCACTGTGTTACCGAGAGTATCAGCTACCGCTTTGTTTGGGGATCGAGGGTTGTGGGTAAAGGGAGGGTTGGGCATACGTCGCCTCGGGTGATCTTCTTGATCTCCTGAAGGATCACTAGAGTAAGTGATTAGCTTGAAAGTTGGTTGTATACATAAACTGAAGCTGATCTACCATCGTGCTGTTCTTGAATGACGGACAGCCCCATTGTGAGTGATGTTGGCGGGCTGTCCCGTCAGGTTGAGCTGGGCAGTGATAGGGAAAGGTGAAGCTGAGGTCAAGGCTTGGATGACGAGTTAAGGTGGATGACGGTGTGGTTTTAAGTGCTTGCTTTCGATCGTAGGACGAGGGTATTGTAGAGTGATAAGAGTGCTTCCAGAAGAGAAGTCACTCGTTGAGTTAGGTGACAAAGATAGCAATGGGCTATTCGCTAGATCCCAAGGAAGAACCAAAGTATAACTTGATCCATAGGATCCGGGGCACGTTGGAATTGGGATTAGAATGCAGGTAGGTGAAGGTGAAGGTGGGAGCAGAGACATAACCCATGTCAGGAGTTTTTTTTGGCGGGGTTTCATTCAACAGGGACGCATAAATATAGTGGGGAGGCTCTACTGTAGTATGCCTGTTCTCTTAGCGCCTTGTTGTGCTGGTTGGTTTATAGTGGTCGCTACAAAAAGATGTCTTCCCCTGTAGTGTCCTAAAATTGCCCGCTACAGTATGTGGCTGTCACTTGTCAGCTCCTTGAGGGGTTCTCTGGTTTCAGCTGTTGAATGTGGTCGAAATGAGCATGCGACCAGTGCTGAAGAACTGATGACCTCATTGCTGGTTTTCCATGCCGACTAATTCAATTAGGTAGTCCTAGAATTAGACTAGGTGGTTCAAGGACAGCATCTGCCAAGTTCTTCGGCATACTTCATAGGACACTTAGAAGGAAATGACAAGAGTTGGTGATGAGCACAATACCAGAAATCAATTTCAGCATGGGTCAGGCCCAAACTCGGCCAGTTCTGATCAATTATAGCAGCAAGCTCTGTTATCAACTGTTGGTATGCTCTGGCTAGCAAGACTACTTTGAAACATAGAAGCATGGCCACTTCAATGCTAATCAAGATTTCGTTTCATAATATATATTAATGTAACCTGTACTCTAACGCAACAGCAACAGCCAGGTAGACAAGCATGCTGTGGTCTATGATGCCTTCAAACAAAGTTCTACATGCCCTATGCCCGTTCCCTCATCCATCACCTCTCAACACCCTCTCGATATCAACTCTCCCATAAATCTCCCCCTGTAATTTCTCATGCCTCAACCTCTCCTTTTCCGCCAACTTCTTCAGCTCCTTCTTATTCAGAGGTTTGGCCTTTTCCTCTTTCTCCTTCTTGGGTATATCCTCTGGCACCGTCGCTCCTACACCTAGCGTATCTTCCTTCGCCACAACTTTGATAGGGTACCGCATCCCGTCGCCTTCACGGCCTAGACCGACACGCGCATCAGGGTCCCAGCCTTGTGAGGCTAGTGCTCGGAGACCCATGCGTGATCTGTCCAGATGGGATGGCGGATGGGAGTGCGTGAGGCTCACTTGATGAGCGAGTGAAGCTTCATGAGGACCTGAAGCGTTATCGGCCGGAAGACCACAGACGGGGCATATCTCTACAGCCTCTTCCGTAGCTTCTGTGGTATGGCCAGAATCCGTCGTAGGCTCCGCATTTTTCAGCACGATACTGGCGTATAAATCCCCAATAGCCGTGCTTGTGGCCTTTGCGGGCGTGATGGTTGTTGAGATACCACCATCTGGGTCCTGAGCGGGAACGAATTCAACTCGTTTACGTTTCAGACCAGCACCAAAGGCACGTTTGTGATGGAGCGGAACATCGTCTCTGTCGTTTTCATCGTCTGAATAATCATCCATGTGTCGGCGCATCTGCAACAAGCTTTGTAATGTTGACAAGTTCAGCCTGAGTTTGCCGTTGATGCGAGTTGTACAAGTCTGGACTGGGCTGCCTAAATTCCGGCGCTATGCACTTACAGGCTGCAGCTCGCTACAGTGTGAGTAACAAGCATATGGGGCCTTAACTCTTAAACCTCCAACTCTCGCCATCACGACTCAAACCATCCCAGTAAAAGAATTCCCGAATATTTGAAAAATCAAGTCAAAGAACCTTCAAATCCCTCTTCTTTTTCCTCGTTCGGATAACTAACCCATCATACCTCAGTCCCAAAACCGCTCATTTATGACGTAGCTCTAACCACGGCCGAAATGCACAATCGGCCGACTCTCATACCACACACCTTCTGGTGTCTATCTCCTTCAAGCCCCCCCAAACCAGCAGCGTTGCCGTTTCATCCGCGAGCTGATCTGCCGGTAACCGGAGTTGGCGATGTGTAAAAGTCCTTCTAGAAGCGTAGCCTTACTTCGCTTGCATGTCATACCATGCGATACAAGAAAACTCGACTACCTTGTTTTGACTCTTTGCTCGACTGTAGGATGACGGAGCTGTAGCACCTCGTTTTTTTATGAATGTGGCTTTTGCAAAACGCATGTCTATGACATCCCGGGTTGCCGATTGCCGTTTTTTCTGGTGTAAGTAAGCTTAAGCATGATGTTTGTCAGGATCGGTGCCGCCATGACTACGCAGATAACAAGTGCTTCCGTGGAAGAAGCATATGATAATGAGGACTATAAATACAAACGTTTGTCTAGATTATTGTTAATTTGTTTCACGACATTCAATTTTCTGTATCCAATCCTGCAGCTTTGATACTCCTTAACAACCTATCCAGCTTACTACAACTAATAGACTTAATATGGCGCCATCACAAGAAGCTATCGTTCCTAATGACCATGAACGCAAGGTCATCATCAACACTCCTGCAAAGAATGTTCGTTGTCCTTCTTGGATATACACCACATTACATACTAACTCTCATCGATAGGTCCCCTTTTACACTCCCCTTCAAGACCCTCCTGCAGGAACCCCCTGGGATCTTCAGCCTAAGGGAAGTCTTTTCTCACCTCTCAAACTTCGAGGTCTCGACCTACACAACCGAATAATTGTCTCTCCCATGTGCCAGTACGTCATCTTAACCCTTCTCTAGCACAGCTATCTAACGTGTATCCAGGTACTCTGCTAAAGATGGCTACCTGACACCCTGGCACAAACAACATCTCGGTAGTTTTGCAGCTCGTGGTCCCGCTCTGATCATCACAGAAGTCCACTCCGTATGTCCGGAGGGCAGAATTAGCCCCCAGGACGCTGGCCTCTGGGAAGATGGACAGATGGGCCCTCTCAAGGAGATTGTCGATTTCGTTCACAGTCAGAACACAAAGATTGCTCTGCAGATGGGCCATGCAGGTAGAAAAGCCAGCACCGTAGCGCCCTGGCTCGACCGAAAGGCCGTTGCTGTCAAGGAGGTGAGTCGCCTACACCCATGGTGAAGGACAGCTATTGATTTTTGTCATAGGCTCAAGGTTGGCCCGACCTTGTCGTTGGTCCCAGTGCCATCCCTTTTAGTGCAGAAACTATAGTTCCGAGAGCCATGACCAAGGAAGACATTGCTAAGTTTAAACAAGACTGGGCAGCCGCCGTCAAGCGGGCTCTTCAAGTTGGTGTTGATGCAAGCAGCCGTCCCCCATACATAGACTCTATTCCTGCTAACACTTTCCAGGCTATTGAAATCCATTCCGCTCACGGCTATCTCCTCAACACTTTCCTCTCTCCCTCATCTAACCAGCGGACCGACGAGTATGGCGGCTCTTTTGAGAACCGTACTCGCCTGCTCCTCGAAATCGTCGATCTCACTCGCACCATTGTTCCCAACAACTTCCCCCTTCTCGTTCGTATGCCTGGCACTGATTACTTAGACTGGGACCCTTCACTCCCCCAGTGGCACATCGAAGAGGCCCAGCTTCTAGCCAAGGCACTGACTGGAAGAGGCGTCGATCTTCTCGATATCTCTGGTGGTGGCCTCGATAGTCGCCAGAAGATCACTTCTTTCCCAGGCTATCAGGTACCCTTTGCAGCAGCTGTCAAGAAGGCTGTTGCTGATACTGACGTGATTGTCACTGCTGTTGGTGAAATCACATCAGGAAAGCAGGCTCAGCAGTATCTTGCCGATGGTTCTGTCGATGCGGTGCTTGTCGGCAGAGGGTTTCTCAAAGATCCTAACCTCGTTTGGCACTGGGCTGACGAGCTTGACATTGACATTCACGTTGCAGCTCAATGTAAGTGCCTTGACTTCATACCACCTAGCAGCAAATCAACTAATTCACCCGCAGACGGTTGGGGCTTCCACATGACACGCACTCACAGAAGAAGAAAGCATTGAGTTGATTCAGGTTAGAGGCGTTGTAGGAGTCAAGTTCCAGTACCTAGCGTAATATGCCTTTATGCAATTCTCATTCGATATTCATAAATCATCAGCCATCCAAGTTCCAGATCGCTATGCAGTTCCGCTAGCCGCTTGCCTCTTCAAGTTTATCCTTTGCTGCGCCTTTAGAAGTCGTTCGTGGTCCAATTCCTGGCGCCAAGAGCAGTCAGAAGCAAATTCACACGTTCTGCATTTGAAAGCTTCTTCGATGTCAACACCCTTGGCTTTCCGTTCACCCTGCCACCAAGCCATGTATTTATCCAAGTAGGCTCTCAGTGCTTGCTTGGATACAGGGAAGTCATGTAGGTCAATCTCACGGCCATCACTGCGATGGACATATTGCACGCGAAGCATATGACCAAGTGAGTCTTCGCCATCAGGGAACGTAAGCTCTAATTCTTCTTCGACTAGGGGCAATAGCTCGCGAAGGGTCCTGTACTTGAGTAGATCAGGTCCGGAGGAAGAGCTATCAAAGCTCCAAGATGCATCTTGGTGAGAGTCTTGCTCCAAGTCGCTCGGTAACGAAGATGCATCGACAAAGATTTCATCGTGAAGAGTTCCAACCTGAGCGATGAATGTATCTGAGAAGGCGTCGTCGGGATCAAGACCATAACGGCGAAAGACCTTGAAGAAGTCTAGTCGACCGGCTGCCATTTCGGATAAGAATCGATGGTAAAGAAGAAGCTGGATTTTTGCTGGTCGTAGAAGTGCTTTGGAGACAGGAGCCAAAGAACCTCGGGTTTTGACATCTGTAAGATAGACTTTTGAGTTAGTAGATTTAGCAGAGGCCGATCTCTTAGGCGGAAAAAAGTCCGTAAGGGACGACTGCTTGTCTGAGCCTTGCTTGGACTCCTGACTTGAAAGTTCCTCCTCGAATGTTGGATTGGGGTTATCATAGCTGACACCATCTATGATACCGTTGACGAGATTGTCATCGATCATGCCCCAGACCTCCAACTCCCTAGTAAGGCCTGTGTCGCGGAGTGTTCTCAGGCCTTGCACCAGGTTCCAGAGCCTCAGCCCAAACGCGTCCTCCTTGGTCATGATGTCAATTTTGACAGTTGTGTGGACCTCATCTTCGAGCTTTTGATGAACTTTGGACCCTTGTTTCATGGCCGCCGTCCTTGTTCTTCGACCTCCAGGTAGCCTCGTGAGTGTGTACCAATACTGCAACTCACACCATGCCCCTGAAGTCAGATCGCTCACCGTCAACGGCTTTCGAGGGAAAGAACGAAATCTCTGCAGAGGTGAACGCTCATCTTCATAACATTCTTCTTCGCCACCACTGGCGATTGCAGGTGAGGGCCTCTCATTCGTGTCAGGTGATAGGAAGTTGTTGGTGCCTTTCAAAGCTTTGCTCACTAATCGCTTATAGTCAGTTAGTGCGACGAAGTTCTCGTACAGGCCGAAAACATACAGTCCGGGTAGAAGACTTCGTTCGAGTTGAATGTATCCAGTGGCGGCACAGAGGGACTGTTTGGGTCTGCAAGCGTATCACGCGAAGAAGGGGTTCTTCCAATGCCCTCGAGGTGAACCTGCCGAGTGTCCTGAGTTTGAACATGGTGACTGGGCACAATATTTGCTTGTTCGGGGATTAAATCTACTGTTGTTGAGCAAGCCTGCGACTGGGCATGATTCTGTAAAGTAGATGAATTATTGCCCGAAGCTAATTGAAATAACAACTCTTCCTCCTCGACAGAAAGATCGTAGTCGAACTCGTCATCGTTATCTAGCGTCATCACAGTCGCGGTCATGAGAGCGATGAATCATTATTTTGCGAAATGCTGTGAGAGAAACGTTGGAACGTTAGAACGTTGAAGTATGAATGACGGAGACGACACATGGTGGCGGCAAAAGCGCGAAGAAGTCACGGAGTCACGTGTGAGATGGCGATTTGCGCAACAGTGATTGACTGCAGAATAAGTTAGGTAGGTAGCTATTTACAACTAGATTCCGCTCTGGTCAGTTGTCGAGGATAAAATGTGACTCGGCATGAATATGTGTACTGTTAATCTGCTTGACCAAGCGGCTGTTACTAGTAGTTGTCGATACTATTAATGCTTTACCTAGACCGTGGCATTACATGGTTGGGTGGGCGTTGACCTGACAACTTCTCGGCCGGATTGTCACTTCTCAACACTTACTCTCATGCCATTCTGTGTCTGATTTCTGTCCTTAAACTCCTCAAAACAAACATGGCAACCCTGTAACCAATGCCTCACCCAGGTCAAGTCCTTCTGAAACTGCACTGCCTGATCGTGGCTTGGCTGCCTAGGACAAAAGCTGCGACCACGCTGGCCTAGGTACACATACAAGATCCTCAGCTGCCCCGATTTTCTAGGACAACTCAAGGCAGCAGTCGAGTACAAAGTATCGTTTGAGTCTTGCATGTATTACTGCTTCCAGGCCACCTCGAGTCAATTAACATTCACCACGGCCAGTTGTGATACTCACCGTTCTGCTTAGAAACCCAAGTCAATCCAATTCAATCCAATGTCAACACTCATCCGTAACCGTCGCCCCACCTCCGGCCCGGACCAAGCCTCTGGCTCTACCGACAAACCAGGTGATGCTTCGGGGTTCAAACTCATGTCATTACCCACCGAGATTCATCTTGCCATCTCGAAACTTCTCATTTATCCTGATGCCCTATCCCTCAAACACACCAATGCCCACTTCTACAGCCTTGTCGATACTGGGGTTCGGTTGAAGGTGGAGTGGCTTGTGGAACGCCGGAATCTCCATCTTGAATGTCCCAACGACAGACGATGCGACCTTGGAAGTGACCTTCGATTCTGTCGAGGTAGCGTTCCGTGAGTTTCTTCTTACTTGGTGTTTCTGCTTTTATATCCAAGAAATGGCTAACATATATCATAGCTTGCTGATGCAGAGGAGAAGAGAGCACATGGAGTGTGAATCAAGACCTGGTCTTGGTTGTCTTGTCTTTGGCACAAAAACCTGCTCTCATCGTTCAGCACTGAGTAAAAGATTACCGCGATGGCTCCAAATCAGAATCACAGTCGAGTTGTGGTGGGTAATCGTTGCCCTGGTCCCAATTATGCTTAGCTGGAAGTGGTTGATTGAGCTGCTGTGATTGAATATCGGTCCATTGAAGGCGGAGAAATCGGATTTAATGAAGTTCATATATGATAGAGGTCTGGTGGTATAAAAAGGCGCAACGTTGTAATGTATAATAATTGAGATTGGTAATATCTGGCGACAAGTGAGCACTTAACGTCTTCTTCCCAGATCCAGCTGCCCTAAGATCAACAGGCGACAGGGGCACCAACCATTTCAGACTAGTATGATCGTATGCAGGGAATAGTAACTGGAACATCGGTCATAGGAGAAGGTTCAACCCCCACATATGGCTCACAATCCTTTCTCTTTTCATGGAGGTTGAACACATACAGTATATGTCATATGTTGGCAGACACACCAGATTGTCTTGATCTGAAGGTTAGAAAAAAGAAGGGGAAAAAATCTGGGCAATTATATCCACTGAATAACCTCATGACTTGATGGTGGTTCTACTGCAGGGACGGGTTGGACCCTGGCTGGAACAGATCTGCCTCTGGTGATCCGATTCAGTGGATGCATTCACTTTTCTTTTTTTTTTTCTTCTTCTCCTCTTCTCGACCTCTGGAACGAGTACCCTAACTACGTACTGAATCACTGCCGATAGTAGAAAGTATCCTCTTACAACTGGTCGATCCCTAATCTAGTGTTTTGAAAAGCCCCGCATGCCATCCATCAGTGGCAAAACTATTCGGACTCAACGAGTGGCGTACGATAGTTGATTAACTTCCGAATTTAGTTGTTACTTGTACTTTAGACGCTTCCTCCAGCGAAAAACCCCCCTGTTTTCCCCTCTTCACATCACTCGCAATTCGCATTTTTGGCAAGGACCAAAGACGAAACGAGGCACCTGATGTCGACGGCTTGCCTTAGGGCCAGCAGGCCCTTGTTGCCTCGTCCTAGGGCTGTCTCTGATGACTCTCAGAACACTTCACCAGTAAACGATCTACCTCCATCACGAAGGAGGTCAATGGTTGGTGCTGCTTGCCAGGCCTGTCAATCCAGGAAAGTGAAGTGTGATGGCGGCCGTCCATCATGTGGATCGTGTCGCCAGAAAGCTCGGGCTTGCGTCTATCACATCGAAGCTGGACTTACTCGCAGGGAACACTTGAAGAGGAAGCAGAAGGCTCTACAAGAGAATGCCGAATCTTTCGCTACGCTCTATGAATATCTTCAGCGTCGACCTGCTCAGGAGGCCAACATCCTTTTTGAACGCATTCGCAAAGGTTTCACTCTAGAAGCCGCCCTTGAATTCGTGAAGCTCCAGGGAAGCAGCTCATCCACTTCCCAAGGCCCCAGCCCACCTAGTGCAAGGGCTCAATGGAGTCAACGAATTCACGACTGCAACATACTCTTTGAGCATGAGCTCTTGCTAGCCGAGCCCTCGGACGTAGCTATTCAGGCTCTGCGAGATGGCATTGCCTGCTACTTCTTATATCTGGGCACAATGTTTCCGGTCTTCACCAAGAAAGAAGTCGACTCCGCCCTTGCAACCTTCCTCGCCCATCAGCCTGCGAACCAAAGGGCGATTACTGACCACTTAGTTGAGAGGAAAATCGCCTATGGTGAACTGCTTGCCATCTGTGCTCTGGGCTTTCAGTATGATAGACAGACCCTGCCTGATGGCAATGCATCCGTCTGCACACCATTCTATTACAAGGCACGGCTCTTCCTCGACTTTGTCGTTGAGACTGCTCCTCTTCGTGCAATGCGGATATGTTGCTGCTTGGGAATATACAATGTCATCGCCAAATCCTCATTAGCCATATCATATACCGGTACGTCGTCTGGCCAAGTAACACTCATGTTACTAATCAAAGTCTCACAGATCGAGGCATCATTCTTGGTTCCCTACACGGTCTAACCGAGGCCAAGCGCCCGTCGAATCTCTCAGAAGACGACTTTGTCAAGTATTTCAAGACCTTCAGAGCACTTATAACAGTGAGAAGCTGGGTAACAGCAACACTAGGGCATGTCCCCAGCCCGGAGGTAGCCCGATGCATTCACGTATGTTGAGACTCATTTTTTCACTTTTCAAACCACTAACTTATGTCCAGGAAACAAGAGAACAAATGGACAGCCCTCGCAACTCTGATTGCTCGGAACATAACGCAGTGATCGATGTGCTTCAACAAAACATGGCCAAGATAACCGTCCTCAAAGCCAATATCCTAAGAACAGTAGCATGCTTCAAAAAATTGTCCCCATCGACTTTGAGGCATATGCACGAAGACCTTGAGGCTTGGCGGTCAAACCTGCCTCGTTACATGCGTCTCGAAGCTCTCATCACATTCCCGGAAATCTCCCCTGACCAACGACGGGTGACGTTTTATATGCACATGTTTTACATGTCGGCACACATATTGAGAGCCCGGGCACTTCTTGTGTACCAAGGAGCAACATCATCATCCTGCCCGGCAGATCCAGAGGTGATTGTCGCAATCTCGGAAGGTCTTCAAGCGGCTCGTAATTCAGCACGTCTTTTAGGACTCATCTATGATGAGAACGCAGTAGTCAAGAATTGCTGGCTGACCATGTAAGCCATCAAAAGCCTGCTTACTGAGCTATACTAACTTGAGTCAAGGTACCAATGCTACGTCACGTTCCTGATGCTCAACTACGCCGTCATCAAAAGCTACTTTGGCGGAGGTGATAAAGGCCTTCGAGAACGAGACGTGGCCCTAGCGATTAAGAGTGTCAACATATTGGAGCTATGTGCCAGCAAAGATAGAATCGGACGCAGTTTCTATCACCGGGTTCTCAAGACCCAGATCATCCTCAAAAGACACCTGCCGGAAACACCAGACCATTCTCGTGGCCAGAGCCCACCGAGCGATAAATATCCATGCGAGGATCCATATTTGTTCATAGAGACAGATGGAGACACGGAATTGCATCGGCTGATGCACGACATCTTGGCGATGCTATGCTACCCGCTCAACCTATTAAAGGACAACCCCGGCGAAACACATCACTATCCTACCATATTCGAAGCATCCGTCAACGCTGACGTCGACTTTGCTCACCATCTCGCGTCGCCTTTCAACATGGACGAGGATGTGGTGCCAGTCGACCTTTTCCCACCTGGCGATGATTTTGAGAAGAGATATGGCGTTGATAAGGAGGATGAGGGTTTCGTCGGTGGCTCTGTGCCTTATGGCTGGGCCAGTTCCGCATGGACGGTGGATATTGGGGTTGAGATACCAGCTTCGGATGATGGCTCGGCATGATGATCTATCTGCCTTCGGCGCAATGTTCAGGCTACCACCGGGTTTCAACTAGATGGTCTAATCTGTTAGTAATATTGCTTCATCGGGTCTGGTTCACTGACGATCACTAAAAATCTCTGATTAGCAGTGGCATACCATGTCTATGATATATCCAAGACAGGGAAACCACAAACTTCTTGTGGATCGACATCTCGTCGAGAACTCTTGGAGTAAATTGGTCAGTAAGTGCTTCAGTCATTGAGGTTTGGAAATGAGGCATACCAAAGCAAAAACTGGTTGTTTATTTGCGAACAGTAGGCGTTTATGATTTTCTTTAAGATACCAGATATCATCACTATTATGATCATTAACATATCTTGATGTGTCAGGCTGGTCAACCTCAAACTTAGCATCATGGCCCATTTTGATTGAGCGAGTTCTGTATCTTATACTGACTGATACAGTCAAGTCATTTATTTCAGGTCACGTCCCCGTAACAAGGAGACGATTAATTCAAAGAGACTATTGATTACGAGCACGTTCACTCACTCACAATACATTTATGTAGACAAAGAAACGTAAAAAAAGGTTGCTATGAAAGAAAGCTCTAATATCCTATTCCTCCCGTCTACGCCAGACTTTTTAACTCGCGCTTGATTCTCGTCACTGTTCCTGCACCGCCGTATGTCATCCCCGTGTACACCATCGCCACACTGGCTCCCGCATCCAGAATCCTTCGTGCTTGCTCGCCGTTGGTGATACCACCTGTTGCGAAGATGACCTTTTGGGGAACGCTGTCACTGGACTTGATGGAGTAGGAATCGAGCATCTTGCGGTAGCGGCCGACGAGGTCGAGGGTCCGGCTGTACATGAGGGGACCGGAGTAGCCTCCCGTCTCCATGAGAGCGGCTTGTTCTCTGGCGTTGAGCTTGACACCGTCGGGAATGATGCCTGTCCTTCGCTTGGTGGTGTTACCGACAATGACTCCGTCGACACCACTTGCGTGTACGGCCTGGACGACACCGTCCATCTGGGTGTCGTCGTCCTCATCCGGTGACACCTTGACCATGACCTTGGGTCGATTCTTTCGGTCCGTCTTGGCAGCTTCGTCCACCACGGCGCTCAACAATCTGGTAAGAGGCTCGACGGCCTGAAGGTCCCGGAGTCCGGGAGTGTTGGGGCTGCTGACATTGACAACCAGAATGTCGGCGTATCGAGCCAATCTCTTAACGCAGTAAACGTAGTCGTCAGCGATGGCCTTCTCATCCCTCTCGTCAGTCTCCTTGTTCTTGGCGATCTGAACAGCCAAAAGTCGCCCCTTTCGAAGGCTTCCCGGATTTACACTCGTTTCGCCGTTGAGTACCTCCGCCTCTGTGACACCGATGGACTTGGCGTAACGTCGTAGTCTGTCTCGTAGTCGAATTGCCATATCATCTGCGCCGCGAGAGTTGAGGCCGTATCTGTTGACCATACCATCCAGTTTGGGAACGCGGAAGACGCGAGGCTTGGGGTTACCAGCTTGAGGAAAAGGAGTGCAGCCTCCAACCTCAACAACACCAGCACCCAAATCAAACAACGCATCTGGGATCTCGGCGTCCTTGTCGAGGCCGGCAGAAATTCCAATTGGGTTGTCTAAATCAGTTCCGAAGACCGAAACAGAGAGCCCGGGGCCTTTGAGGGTAGTGTCGCGTTCACGGGGGTTAAGACCCAAGTCGTAGAGGACCTTCAAGGCCGTCGTACCAGCATGATGAGCCTCCTCTGCATCGGGGAACGCCCATCTCAGCAGAGGCGGAACGATCCATCTGTGGTGAAAAGCACGAGTATCGGTCGCATATAGATAGCCAACATAAACCGTCGCAGCTACAGCACCGCCGTAGAGCACAGCTTTAACATTACTTGTTCCGTCACCGGCCGAGGATGAGGCATTCCGACGCTGGACGATTGGAGTTCGAGGAAAGGCCTTCCGCGCCGAGGGGAGGGATCGTGATCGAAGGAGAGCGGCAGACATGGTTTGGGGGAAGATGCTGGGGCCGGACCAGCTCCCAATTGATTTACAGGGCGATTGATGTTTTTTGCTTGAAGAGGGAATTGGGGGAGCTTTCCACAAGATGATGTCGCGAATTGCCGGCTGTGAATGGTTGAAAGCCGGATTGGTGGAGGACAGTTTCCACACAGTGTATATGAACTGTGCTCATTGATATAAATCTATAACAACGTAAAATTGTATAGTTGGGTAGTGTATGGGAAGTAGAAAGAAGATTAAGTGATTAGGTAGTTATGATATTTACCACAATTATGATATAATTTTTCTCACCTCGTAAGGACATTATCTCCTTGCACCACTGGACATTATGAGTTGCATATATTAGACGTGGATTTACTCACCTGCTCGAGATGGTCCTCCTTCGGTATTTGCGATCATTGCCAAACATAGGGACATGGAAAATGATTCCGCATGGTAGCTCAGAGAAGCTGTATCTTTTGAGTGTTGATATGCAATCCCTGATCGTCACCTTGTTTCGCGAAGTGCAGAGGAGTCCCCCAGAGTACTATTCGGGGAGTGTCATAGCCAGCAGGGTTAGTTGTGGTTTGCATGTCTGTGAATGTACGAGAAACGTATGAGTGGAAATGAAATTGCCCACAACATGAGCCGTGGATAAACATTGAGCAATTTGAACGTGTATATAGATCTGTGTTACATATTCACGATGCGCTTCCTGTTGGCTGTAACATATCTAAGTAAAGTCCGCTTCCGCATATAAAACCCCCTAATTGAAATAAAAGAAATCCCTCTTGTTGCCTGGTTTCCCATCTCTTGTTCCTTATGAGCGCGGCTCTAATTGCGTAGTCGATCTAGGTGTCCTTGGCATCTGCCCTGACTCTACCGAAGTCGGTCTGGTGAGAAGTGTCGCTGTGCTGAGTTCCGGTGTTCGCATATCACCTCGGAGTTCCTCACACCTCGGTCTGTCACCCTCCATCTCGTGAAGACTCTTATCCCAGGTGACAGGTGCTTTCGCCATGGCGACCTCTCTGGCCTCAACCAACTCCTTCTCGAGACCGTGTCGTCTCTTTCTCTCTCGGAACCACATGAAGATCGCGAGGGCGATGAGAGCAACTCCGAGGACGACTCCGATAGCAATACCGGCTTTCGCCCCTGTTGACAACTCGTGACTGGTGGATTCGGGAGTCTCATTGACAACAGATCCACTTTCCGGTTCTGCAGTGGCAGTAGCTGAGGATTCTGTGGTCGCCGAAGAACCCGTAGTTGAACTTTCGGTGGTTGTTGGCTTAGCCGTGGTGGCCTCGAGCGTAGTCGTAGATTTTGATGTTGTCGATGTAGATGTTGAAGTTGGCTCTTCTGCCGTACCATATGGTTCCCAGTATTGCTCGCATATCTTCCAATAACTGTTCTCCATCTCTGATGAACTATTAGTATTAATGCCCGTGATCTAGAGGTTAGCGTCACATACGATGCATTTCAGTGTTTGTGCAGTTTTCCCCGATTTTCCTCTCCTGGTTCCTCAGACACTCAAACATAGTATCAACGAGAGTCTGGTGGTTATCGTCATAACACCAGCAGTCGTAGTCTGTCTCATCACATCCCGTTGCACCCACACCAATATGGAAGCATCCTGAGGCGCACTCCGGTATCTTTTCCGCTAGCTTATCGGCATTCTTGTGAGCCATTGTGATAGAGAGAAGCTAATGAAATGGGAAGGAAGGATCTAAAACAGGCACCGGTGCCAAGCTGAAGAATAAGACTTGTACAAGAGAGAAGACTGAAAGAATGGAGTCGAAATAGCGATCCCAAGTCGTCAAACTCGAAGATGGAGACGAAGGGGACGCACAGGACACAAGGTCAGTCTTTAAAGCTTTAAAGGCTGGAATCCCATCAATTCTCACAAAAAGCAACTGGTCAACCGTTGCAACCTCGAACAAGGTAGCAAGGGGCGGTGACCCTGTCGAAGACACGACGGATCCATCCCCATGCTTTAGATAGCCTAGGGCTGTTGTTGATGGAACATACAACTACTGTAGGAGATTGGCCATCTGTAACGCTCGACGATGTTGAATTCAGGGTTGCAGGAATTTTTAGAGGTTACATCGCACTCATGTCCGACGCCAAGGATCCTCTTCCATGCTCCCCCGGTCATCCTCCAATTTCAACTTCTTGTCTTGGTAAAGACTCGACAGGTATTGTGAAGTTTAAATTGCGACGCATCTCTGGTGCTTAATTTACAATTCAGAGATAAAATGAGTTATATGTATTCTTTAATAGACTGGGGGGGGAGAGGTGATAAATACCATCTTAAGGCTGAGCGAAATGGAAGAACCCAGCGATAGGGCTCCCAGGTAGCACACCACCTTTGTTATTCCTGGCTACCTTAAAAAGTAAGCTATCCAGATATTTTATGCATCCAATTAGAATCAACCAGAGCTTATGAATAACTAGCTATCATGTTTGATCTTGAGGATTGTGTGATGTCCCGACAACAAGCTCGCTTCTGGCTGAGTAATATATATATATATATCCATGACTTATTTCCCGTAAACACGGACTTTCACCGGAACGGAACTCGTCGACAAAGAAAGGGGGTGTCAACATATAAAGCCTTGGTAAGCCTGTACACTAAGAAATAGCCAAATTCAGTCATGATCTTCCACACAGACAAGGAACAAGAAAAAGAGAAAGAGAGAGAGAGAGAGAGGAAAAAAAACTTTTTTTTTGGATAAATTGTCCGTCCCGTTCCGTCGGCAATAAAGACAAGTCGCGACCTGACCCCAAATTTTGCCAATTGGGAGTTCTAGAGCGGCCCTATCATCCGCCAAATCCTTAACGGAGGCCTTCCTCGCTGGGCCCGATTGGTCCGCTGTTAATCTGTTCCCCTTCTGGCCTCGGCTTTTGGGGGGGAAAACGAGGTAAACGAAGGAGATAAGTCGACAAAGAAGCCCACGAGGTCCGGAGGCCCAACGAAAGGCCAAGTCCGAATGAGCTGATAAGCGGGCAACAAGTCGGAACGACGAGATTCTGATTAATATCCTTGATTTGTCGTTGTCATTCTCTTTTTCTTATCCTCTTTTTATTCTTCTTTTCTCTTTTCCTCCATCTCTCTATTTTCCCTCCTTCATCTCTCCATTATTTCCCTCAACAACCCGGTGAAATCAGCATCAAACCCCCGACCGAACGATCTACAGTACCATTTTACGCCACCGGGAAATGGAGTTCGAAACGACATCATCAGATTTTCAGCGTTATCAGACCAAGGTTTATGCAGCACAGCAACGACTCGAATTCGTCGTCGCCGAGCAGGAGAGATTAAACAAGAAGTTGGCTTCCGACAGTGTCAATCCAAAGGAGGGATTTCACGTCTTTCCTGGGGCGGCGATGCCAACAAATCATAGTTGGGACAAAACCCGAGTCGGACGGGAGCAGGCCGCACTCGCTACACTGCTCAACAACAGGCGGGATGAGTCTTATAGTTCATACGATTCTCTCCAAAGCAACCCCCAGCCGGATTTGCTGTTTGCGTCCGTCACGAAGAAGCGTACACTTGCTCAAGACGATGTTTCTTTCGATGAGAGCCAACGAAAACGAGTAAGAATGGACAACCTTGCCACTTCATCGACCGATCCTCATCAACCCATCCCGAGCATCGAAGTGTCGCCCAAGATGACTGTTCCTGAAAGAATCACAACTCCTCAGGAGTCAACTGCCACCTACGATTCGACACCAACGGTGAAAAAGGCTTTTCTGACGGCGGATACCCTTGTCCCCGCAATCGTCTTCCAAAGGCTTCCTGTATCAACCCAGAACTTCCTTCGAGGTGTTGACATGTCTACTCCTGGTGCTCTCGTTCTCGCCAGAAGCGTCGCCGAACTTGGTGCGCGATTTGGTAGGATAGCGAGTGAGGATCAACTCAAGATTGGATATCAAAGACTATCGCAGTCACCCCGGATGTCTGTTCTCTTCAACGCTTTGACTCCCGAGTCCAAGTATGTCTTGTTTTGGAAGTGGGTGCAGGAAGCGTCAGGAAAGTACACCACGGCACCACTGCAGCTGAAGGCATCTGTTCTCGAGACAGATACCAAGACGAACACACCCGCTGTGGACACGAGGTTGAGAACCCATCTCGTCAAGCAGATTGATGCAAGAGGACCGGGCGCTCTGAATGACAGAGTGATGAAGTGGATGGATAATATTATCGCCTCGCACTAAATGAATCCGATTTGGAGAGGGATCATTTCGTTCAACATGATGAAGATTGAGATACCCTGCTATTACGACAGCGAACGATGAGCGTGGATACAGACATTGGGCTGAGATCTCTTACTATTTGTGTTTTTTTTTTCTCATCATAGATATGGGCGTTTTGTTCTCAAGTCATTGCATGGAGTTTATCTGGGGGGAAGCTGAGCATTTACATAGTATGACAACTGAGATGGCCGCATCACGGAGCGATAGTCTTTTTTTTCTTCTTCAGATTAATTGAACACCACTACTCAGATGTTATTGGTTCCAAGGATGCAGTGACAGTTTTGAAGTTGATCATGTACGTATCCGGCTTCTACGATGCATTTGTTTGAAACACCATGTAACGTGGGTGCAGCTATAGATAAGATTAGTAACATGAACCAACAACACGGAATAAGATGCGGACTTGAGAAGATGCTTCCGTAACATCGTGATAGCTTACAAGCCAGCTAAGGAAGACTTAAGAATGATAGCCATATAATCCAATACTATTTCAAAAACGCCCAGTGAATGAAACACCATGTTATCATTCCCAAAAACCAAGCGAGCTGAAAAACATCAAATCGACCATGTTCCAGATCCTGAAAAGAGATCCGGCCCCCACGGCCCAAAAATGCCACTTTGATACGATTCTTGGTTGCTGTCCCGCAGCCACCAAGAGCACCGCGGTTCAGCTCCCACATCAACTGTAGCATTCGACCCAAGCCCTTGCCGCTGATGTGAGAATTCCTCTACCTAATTGATGGACTCTTCCATGTTAAGTTGGAGATCGTGTCGCCGTCAGCAAAGGTGGCTTGGATGTCGAGTGTGGAGATGTGTGCATGAAATAGCACATGTATCTGTACAACCAGTTCGGTGTTGGGAAAGCTTCTGCAGGCTGAATGGAAACGGTGCAGTTAGGACGGATGAACCTAGTTGATGATGGGTTGTGCGACAGTCGGGTGAAATTATGGCTAGGTAAAGATAGGATCCGTGGTAGTGAGAAAGCTTGGATATTTTTGTCTGTTGAAGCATAGTCAAGTACTTTGTTGTCTACTGATGTCATTCTAATAACTTGGATTCATTATAGCCAAATTAACAAGACAAGCATCATCTACGGATTTGAACATAACCTCCGTGTCCGTGACATCCATCTGCTGGCGACATTCCCAGATCCAAGGTGGAGATTCAGCCACCCCTGTCATAAGCCCCTAGTGGAGTCAATCCAGAGAGCTTGTTTTTCTCCCCTCTTCACCCTCTCTTATGGAACTGCTGGTTCTTCAATTGGGGGGGGGTCGACGACGGCGCCTAAACCCATCATTCCGCTACAACCTCCCCTATCAGGGGGCGGGAAAGTGGGGTTTCTCTTCTCGCTGTAAAGCCCAGACCTGAGGCTGAGCTTTGTACCTGTACCTGTACCGCTACTGGTACCACTACGTCGGCCCCTCTCATCCATTGTTGTCGAACCTCTCTACCTACCTAGGTAGTTGAGGTGTCTCAGGAGCCAACCCATCATGGAACCGATCCTGGGTTGCGACGGACAATTCAACCAAGTTTTCAACGCTGGGTCGTTTCCCCGTTCAACCTTTTCATCCTAATTTTTCTAGCTTCAACTTTTCCCTTTTTGTTCCTCTTCTTCTTTCTTCTTGGCTACTCTCTAGAGTTATACCACTTTTATTCGTGACACTATTCTCATTACCTTTTTACTGCATTCTGTATCCTCGACTCGACCCGTGCCACCCCTACTTCGAGTCCTTGTTCGTCGCCATCGCAACCGTTACGTCGTCACACATGTGGTCCTAATTCCAAGTTACCAAACCCATTTCGCCTCGACATATCCCTATCTCCTCTCTTCCCCCTTTCTTTGCTTGACCGAAGGTTGTCAATAATTACCTTCGACTTGGCTTGGGATGGAGGCAGATCTATTCCCGCGGTCGGGCGTCTCGGTCGGTGATGCCAACGATCGCCCCGGTTTCTATAAAGTCGTCGGTATTAGTCTTGCCATCGGTTCCGGTGTCTTTATCGGTATATCTTTCGTCCTTAAAAAATTCGGTCTCTTACGTGCAAACGAGAAATACAATGAAGTCGCCGGCGAGGGATATGGCTATCTCAAGAATGCCTACTGGTGGGCAGGCATGATTCTCATGATCATAGGTGAAATCTGCAACTTTGTCGCCTACGCTTTTACCGATGCGATCCTCGTCACCCCTTTGGGCGCTTTGTCCGTCGTCATTACAGCTGTCCTCTCTGCGATATTCCTCAAGGAACGTCTGAGTATGGTCGGCAAGGTTGCATGCTTTCTGTGCGTTATTGGATCGGTTGTCATCGTTATGAACGCACCGCATACGTCGTCCGTTGCCGACATTCAGGAGATGCAGAAATACGCCATTACACCTGGCTTTCTGAGCTATACTGGTGTTATTATCGTCGGCTCAATCATAGCTGCTTTCTATGCGGGGCCGAGATGGGGAAACAAGAACATGTTTGTCTACATCTCAATCTGTAGTTGGATTGGAGGTTTGAGTGTCGTTTCGACTCAAGGACTAGGAGCAGCCATTATCGCTTGGATCGACGGGAAGCCTCAGTACAAGGAATGGTTCCTCTGGGTACTATTCGTCTTTGTCATTGCGACCTTGTTGACTGAGATCGTCTACCTCAATGTAAGAAACACGATGCTACCATTGACCGCAATGACTTATACCTTTTAGAAAGCACTCAACATCTTCAATGCCGCTCTTGTCACACCAACATACTACGTTTATTTTACCAGCACTACCATCATCACTTCTGCTATTTTATTCCAGGGTTTCAAGGGTACCGCATCTTCGATTGTTACAGTCGTCCTCGGCTTCCTCACCATTTGCTCCGGTGTTGTATTACTACAACTCTCCAAATCCGCAAAAGATGTGCCCGACGCTGCAGTATTCAATGGCGATTTGGACCAGATTCAAACGATTGCCGAGCAGGAACAGCCAGAGACAGAACCCAAGGCCGACGCAATCCGCGGAACTGCTGCCATCATGAGACAGATCTCGCAGAAGCGACTAAGAATGGAAGCTGAAGAGCTGAAACGACTCCATGAAGAAAAGATGATGATGGAGACAATGAACCCTATTTCTGAGGACGGAAACGGACAGCCGGAGTGGGAATGGGATGGCATCAGACGAAGAAGAACTATGAGCTTCAGGAATGGCGGAAGTACACGCTCAAGGGCAGCAACGTCTCCTCCACCCTCTTCGCCTCGATACATACCTCCAATGCCATATTCTCCTCGAGCCCACACTCCCAGGGCTCAAACACCTCGGGCGCAGACTCCTCGGGCGCACCCGCCGCTAGGAATGAGCCACTTTCCACCGTCGGATGACGAAGATGACAACCACGATCAAAGCACCATCTTCTCCAGCATTGCGGGCACAATCAGGGGACGTGCACGAGGTTTTACCAACACCTCCAGCCGGCACCCTGATGAGCACCCTGAGGACAAGTCTCGTAGTCCCATGCATCCTGTCCCCTTGACAGAGATTGCCGTTCCTCACAGCAAACCGGACGATGAAGCTGGCGCCTATTATGGTCAGACGCGAGAGCATGTGTTTCCTCACCACGATACAGAATATCGCGGTGCATCAGCTGGTAGTAATCAGAGCCTGGCACCGACACCTCCACCGCATGGCACAAGACGACAGTTCTCGTTCCATAATGTTTTTAAGCGACCTCACTCTTCGAGATCAACTTCGCATGTAGTAGATGAACCCACCGAGGAGGAAAGAATAGGTCTTGTAAAGGATTCGGACTGTGTTCACGGGCCGGCATTCCTCTGAGCATACTAGAGACGCACGTCGAAGCTCTTGTTTTCGGGTTTCAGCATATGCATGGTGTTTTTGGCGTTTTCACATGGTGTCCTATCTTGGAAAGGGCGTGCTTTTCCCGGTCGATATACTTGTCTTGGTGGAACGGCTCATGAAGTGTGAGCTTGATGACTATTGATGTATAGAAAAGTTGTTGGAGAATACGAGGCTCTGGTAGTAAAGAGGGGGGAAGCAATGCGAACATGAATCAGGATAATCCTTACTTGGCAATAGCAATATCGAACATTGTTGTTGCTATGAGAGCATTCTTTTCTCACACCAAAATCACTTGCTTAGGTTCATAACCCGAGATTTTGTTTGAAATCATCCTCATTAAACGTCACGTATTCCATCGGCCGTTGAAACCCATCATCATATCATCCAACTGTTTTCCATAATCCCAAACGCCGTGCAATGCCCCAAAGTCCGTCCATGCCCAAAAACAACCACATAAAACGCTGTACAATGTCAAATATCCCCATCTCAACTTCTGGTCTATCTACCCATCACCAATCCACAGCCCAACCATTCTTCTCAAGAAACTCTTCGCAAGCGCTCCTCAGCGCTAGGTTTGGTCGTAGCTCAGCAGCGGTAAGGGGTTCGCGCGTGAGAGGATCGCTAGGGTGACGACGGAGATGTTCCATGATGGAAGCACGTTCGTAGGATTTACCGGTCTTGGTCTGCGGGTTTGTTAGGTATGTGAAAGGGGGAAGGGGAGGGGGAGGGTTTGGACGTACAATGACGGGATCGACCATGATACCAAAACTGATGTCGTCTATTGCCCATTCAGGAACCTCTCGCTTCTTTTCAGACTCTGACCTTGCTCTTTCGAAAACGTCCCTCATCCTTGCAATTTTAGCCTCGCTCTCCTCCTCAATCTCCTTCCTGGTAATTTCGTCATCCGTCTCCATCAGCATCTGATCCCTCTCTCTTCCCAGCATCTCCAACACCTCCCTCTCCAGATCAGAAGTCTCTCGTTTCCGTTTCTTTTCTCTATCCTCCCATCTCTCGCTCTTAACTTTCAGAACGAGTGCTGTTACGGCAGCCAAGGAACGGTCGTTTGTTTTCGCGCAGAGACTGTGTGCGCGGAGAGCGCTCGAGAGGGCGGCGTCAAAGTCGCCGAGGTTGAGCTGAGCTTGGGCGAGGTAATAGTGCGCTTTCATGTTCTCGGGGGCGAGGGCAAGACAGGCTTCGCAGTCGGCGATGACGGAGTCCCAGTAGCCCAGCTTGAGACGTGTCATGGCACGATTGGTATAGAGGGCTGGGTTCTTTGGGTCGGCGATGATACTGAGAAGATGGGTAAGGAAAAGTTGCTGCTGCTATGATGAGGGTGTAACGTACGCTTTAGAGTAAAAGCTATCAGCGCCGGCGTAGTCTTGGGCGCCGAAACATTTGTTGCCCTCTTCTTTTAGCTGGAGAGCTTTAGACATGATGAAGGAGGGGCAGATGAAGCGGATAAGCTGGGAAGTCACAAAACCAACAAACTACAAAGAGTATAAACGAAAGATGGAACAGATGTATAAGATAGACCAACAGACCAGTCCCCAGGCGCAGGATTTAAAAAAAACACTCAAGAAGCAAGGAGAGCGGGTGAGTGGTCAAACAAGGCTCGGCATGATAAGTCAAAGACGGACGGATGATGTAAATGACAATGATGAAAGCGGAATGGAAGAGAAGACCCTTGGGAGTTTACTATGGTAACTTATGGCATGTATGGAATGATTGGATTTCTAAGCGCGGTTCATGTTGGACCCTGGAAAGTTCGAGAAGGTGGAGGAGAGGAGACAGGGACAGGGACAGGCGGGTTGTGGGGGTTATTGATTTATTGATAGTGCTTAAGACTAGGGATAAATTAATGGTGTTGAAATTGTCTAGCATCGATGTCTGGAAGATCTTGTTTATACTAATTCCTATCAACCGTTACTTGTTATGGATATTTACCTATTAGTAATAGTTATAGTATAGCAGTGTGCTGACTTACCTCAATTAGTCTCGTCTCACAATTTGAAGCAATACAGCCGGTCTCTCCTACAACGCCAACATAGACGTTAAAGTCTGCCCATAAAGCCACACACCGAGGTTCCAGACGGTGAAAGTCCTGGCAGAGGTGTGTCGGCTCACCATCAACAACAGCCCAGGAATGATTTGTGTCCTGACCGCAAGTATCGAACTCCAAGTTGACACAGCTGGGCCGGAAGTGCACGAAGAATCGTTAAGATGGTGAGCCTTGTGATATGAATCCTGCATCCCCAGTGATTTACTGTATAAGAAAACAACTTGAGATTTACCATAGGCGGGATGCCATTTTTCGCCAGCTGGAGAAGTCGAAGGTCAATTCGCCTTGAAGAGTCTGCATCACCATCACCACGCCGGCTTAGTCGACCAGCCGTTCTCAGAATGTTGAGCGTGCTCAAGGACTGCGATGAGCAAATTCATCCGGCAGACTTTTGATTAGGATATTCATCTTGGAAAACAGTGTCCGCAGGCGGAGTGATCCAGAGCCGAGGGCATGGGCCAAGTCAGCATCTTTACATACCCAGGTGACAGCTTTAGTGAAGCGTCAGGGGCTGTATTTCTAGGTATAAGTACATCTATACTTTCTTCCAACTTCATTCTAATCCTCACAACTCTACCAATCGAACAACCAACTTGTTCTTTGGTCGCAGCGTAAATGTCGGCTGCGCAATCTCCAGGTTTTTACCATCAACTCCAACAGGCATCTCGATACGGAATCGTCTCACCAGCTCAACTAGTATCGTTTTCATCTCCATCATGGCGAGTTGTTTGCCGATACACATGCGAGGACCGTTATGGAAGGTCTGGAATGCGTATGTACTCGAAGCTTCGCTTGGGAGATTGTTCCAGCGATCTGGGTCGAAACGAGTTGAGTCTGAACCCCAGACTGAGGGGTGAAGGTTCATGACGGCAGGTGAAAGCTGGATCACAGTGCCTTTGGGGATGAAGATGCCTGCGATTTCAACATCTCGCGTGGCCTGTCGAGGTGCCATGGCAACTATCATCATTCAGCACACGATTTATTATTTTATGGTGAATCATGATTCTTACCAGCACAGTACAATCTTAAAACTTCCCGTACAAAGTTGTGCAAGAATGGTAACTTCTCGATATCACCACAGCTGGGTAGATCGTTTGTGTTGTACAAGCCGTTGACTTCACGGCGAAGACGTTCTTGATACCCTGAACAGCGCGAAAGCTCGTGCACTGCCCAGATAATAGAACACGCTGTGGTGTCATGGCCTACTCTACACGTCAGTCGATGAATCTCGTCGCCTCCAATACCCATGCTCACCAAGAATCATGAAATTCAAAAGCTACTACGTGTTAGCGTTTCTGTACTTCAAATTATATAACGGGACACCAACATATTCAACCATCTTGGCATCGTTCCAAGAAGAATCCCGGTGTTCAATCAGACACTGGAGAATATCCAATTCTGCTCTTGGTCCGTTCACAGCTTTCAACTCCTTTCTTCGGGCAGCCACGAGGCCGGTGATGAACCCCCTGATCTTGGCAGACGTCTGTACGAATTCTTGAGATTCGCGAAAAGGAAGAAATTGGCGGATTGGTATGAGCGAATTGATGTAATTGACCACATGTCCAAAACTGGACGGCTGCATCGTCTTGGAGAATGCTTCGAACAATGGGGATTGCGTTGACTCCAGGTGATTGAGATCCAAACCAAAAGTTTTGATACCAATGAGATCAAGTACAGTCTTCCAAACGTCCGTTTCAACTATTATCAATTAGCTTACACGTTTCAGACATGAACGGCCAGTTGGACGACAAACTTTCAACATCGACAATCTTGTTGGCCTTCTTACTGAGGACATCTCCCAGCAACTTGGCCTTGTTCTGGACTACTGGAAAGAAGTTTCTGAGCGAATGTCCACACAATGGCTCTTGAGTGATGTCAGTCAGAACCATAGTGTATTAGTTGTGATAACTTACTGCTTAGAGATGCACGACGCTGCTTGTGGAGTTCGCCTTCAACAAAAGGGAGTCCATCACCGATGGTCTCGTGAGCAAACTGTCTCGCAAACTCGGGCTTGACAAAGAAGCTGCTCTTCGTTTGCAGGATCTGCTTGTATGCCTCGACACTGTTGACAATGAGGGTTTCGGAGTTGGCAAAATTTACAAAGCGGATGAAGTGTGCGTCTGGCCAGGCCCGGGACCATTGACAGAACAGTTCGGGTATCCAAGAAACTTTGAGAAACTTTTTGCTTTGACCAAAGAAGAAGGCATTGTCCTAGAGGATCTTAGTACAGGTTTTGACCATATTGATCCAAGACAGGGTACGCACTGTTGGTCCTGGGATATGCCGAAGAGGAGAGAAATGAAAGGGGTATACAAAAGTGTTGAACATGACTATACTCATCATTACCAGCACGACTGACACTGCGATCGCCAAAACAGCATGCCCTGTAACTTGGGATGGCAGAGCCAAGCTCAGTACACTATCGAGCGAATGACTCATGGTAGGCTCCTGAAATCAAAAAGAGTCCGGATGGAAGAAGCCAAGAATCACCAATGAAGCATTGATCTGGCTGGACGACAAGTCAAAATTCCAGAGACAGAGAAGGCGAAGATGCGTAGAAGGTTGAGGGTGATGAAGACAAAAAAAATTTAATCTTCCAAAACATTAGGAGGAAGGATGTTTCCAAGGAAATCGGGTTTGTTGGGATGAAATTGTTTTGCTATCATCAAGAAAACCTGCCATTCACTAGCCAACAACAGCTCTTCTCCATCTCAACAAGTCCTTTACTATGAGCACTGTCAGACACTGCCAGGACTCCAAGTATCTAATATCCAGGAAACACCGCCCTCGGATATGATCAGACTGGAGGTTTTGCATGAGATATGGAACAAGCAAGACCCTGGTTGTGGTTGATGGCATGGTTTTCGACACAAGCTTGGTAAGCTTGTGATAGGAAATTCGAGAAGGACCTGTTTCCTGACACAGTTTCCCATGCTGTTTTCGAAGGATTACTGCTTGTCCTCTCGATGCAGGTTTGGTGAGGTTGTGATAGTAGAGTTGAGAAGGATCCGTTTCTTGGAACAGCTTCTTATGTAGTTGTCTAGTAAGTGTGTTGCTTTGCCGACAACCAACTCCTATGAGGAGGACAAACATGGTCAAAGTCAAAGCTTCTTCACCCAATGGTATACATTGACTTGATAAGCTATGTGTAATTATAGGAATGTTGTTTTGATTGCCAAACAGAGATCTCGGATATGGGGCATGCAAGTTGAATGATTGCTCCTTATCCTGCACAGGGTTGTTGGCCTGCGCTTCGATCATGTAGATTGGGCTAAATACCATGATATGATTGTGATTTTCTGTAGTGTTGGATACTGTCTTGACTAACCCAGCCCTTCTTCATTTAATCATCTGTCTCCAGAAACTTCACGATCCTATCCAAGGCCTGTTGTCCCTCATAAATCGGCAAGATAGGCCACACATGCACCATCCCCTCTCCCACAACCACCTCAGCCTTCACCCCCTTCTCCTTGGCCATCTCTACCATCTTGATCGCATCCGGGCCCAGTAGATCCAACTCTGCTGCGAATACCAGCATAGGCGGAAGATTCGACAGTTCTCCGTACAGAGGACTCACCCGCGGGTGCTTGGGGTCCATCTCGGGACATATCAACCGCGTGGCTTCCCGAACGCCCTCGACACCTAGCCAGGGGTCTTTCAGGGCCGTGGCGAGGCTTTCGGGGTTGGTGAGACTGGAGTCGGTGCAGGGTGTGATGGGAACAATGCGATTCGCTACGGGGCGGTTCGCTAGGAGGGCTTGTTGGGTGAGGACGAGGGTCATTGTTCCACCTGCTGAGTCGCCCATGACGTAGAACGGCGTTGGGTCATCTTCACCGGCGAGGTCGTCATGCAGAGGTTGGACGACGTCGTACATCTTCATAAGAGGTGTTTCCGGTCCAAGGGGATACATGGGAACGGTGACCACAGCATTAAGTCGTCTTGCCATCTGAGCTGCAACATCCCAATGCTGTGGTTTTGCTGAAAACACAAATCCTCCACCATGACAGTACAGGATCCGAGCACGAACGGGAGTTTCTGACTTGGGGGATATGGTATAGACTGTGTAATCTGATATATACCCTGGTCTTGAGGATTGTTCAATGATGAAGTCCTTGTAGAGATGTTGAGGAGGACCTGGTGGGTTTGCGGCAGTTTCTTTCCGCTCCTGCTCAATGCGAGCGTGAAAGGCTTCAACGGATGTCCATGTGCCTTTGAATTTCCACCAAATCACCCAGCTGAGGATGTAGCTTTTGAAGCTGGGCATGATGGATGTGAAGTTGTGTGTGGGGAATAAGTTCGAAAGGATATTGCAAGATGATAGTAGGTAAGGGCCTTGGTGAAAGAGTCGTCAGTATCTATAGGTAAACTATATTACAACTCTAAATATTTGATGATTTATATGATCGAATGCAGATTTGTAGGTTTGAATCATTCAACTAAAACATTCAAGTCGACGTTATTATTGTTGAGCTCATGCGGGGTTTCAGGGTAGGTCATCTACAGCTACACACTATTAACTACTAGTAGTCTAGCACTACGAGGACTGCATCTGGTCTTGTGATACATTGGCCGAGGTTCAATAAAATCACGTGGAGGCTGCTATCTGTTCAATAATCAGAGAAAGTGAATGTCGAATTGACATGAATGCAGAATATCCAGAATGAGAAGTTGTGAAAGGCGTTGATGATAATTTGCATATCAAGGGTCATGGTGATTGATAACTCACAAATGCAAATAATGCGACTTCAATTGCTTACATATACCTGCAATATCTGCGATCCAAAGCTAGTGTTAGCCCATTCTTCATCATTGCTTCAATATCATTGAGTGCCATTGAGAGACATGAACCTCCCAGGATCATCTTCACTTGGAAAGTTGAAGACCGATCGATTACTGACCCTTAACTGCTCCATCCTGTCAAGCGCCTCCCCCTCCCCCGCCTCCAGGGAATGTATTCCTGGCAAAGCACAGCGGGTGGTTGCCAAGCAAGCAAGTATCAGATCATTTTCTCGTCTGTTGGTTGTCACGGTATTCCGACAAGACCGGTTTTTTTGGTGGCCCGGAGGAGCGGGGGAGTGCTGCTTTAACGGAGGTGTTGTTGCTGATATTCGAATTGAACTGTTCAGAATCTCACAGTACTTCAATACTTGTTAGAAATATTCTCATGGATATACCTTGAATTGATCATGCTATGTGTACAAATAAACATGAGACATTATCCGTTTAAACCACTGTTGTAGTGTTAATAACGAAGCCCGAGGAGCTGGAACTTTATCAACCTCAACGCATTAGCCGGGGCAATCAATCACCTGCATTGCAACCTGCAACTTCTGCACTCCAACATAGATCCTGACATCTCGTGCAGAATACAAGTCTAGGCAAACATAGTAGGGTCGTGCTATAGCCGCCCTGCGATCCTTCAGACGAAAACTGTCTGAATTGTGACGCGAGCACATGTACATGTCCAATCACATCACGATGGTTTTCATTATCTACAGTATCCTCCATAGCCTGGACTGTCATTCCCGAGCATCACTCTTCAATCTCGAAGCTTCACCAGCGTAATTGGTTTAGTGGTAAAATTCTCCGTTGCCATTCGAGCAACGTCGGGGAGCCCTGGGTTCGATTCCCAGATTACGCATCATGTAATGACTTCAACTTTTGCTTGTTGTAGATTACATCTTTTTGATGTTTTCTATCCAGATCATGACCACCCTACATCACGATTCATGTTTAATTCAGAGCGTGTTGAATAACCTGGGGTTGGTTAACCGTTCAAGGATCGATGGCTGAACTAATCTAACGTCATTGGCTAGTCCCTACACCACGGTACCTAAGCCTCTTGCCGAGTTAATGCACACACGCCAAGTACTTGCCCTACGGCCTTCTGTAAAAGCAGCCCCCCCTCTGTCCGGAACCTATCGTGGCCCCTCCATTACTCACAAGCCCCCCCAGCTGGGTCCCACGTTTCTTTCCCTCTTACGAAACCCCGGGTTTTGCCGAGCCCGACGGACCAAGATTTTGGGAAACTGGGGGGAGGTTTTGGAAAGGGCTCGTCCGGGAGCCCATCAAACCTCTTCCTTTCCCCGTCATTCAACATCACGATACAGATTTTTCACCTTGGATGATGTGTTTATGAACAGACGAAAATCTCACAACACTGCTTCATAACTAATTCCGAGACGATAATCAACAAAACAACGTAATCCGTAATATCGTCTAGTTCTCGCACCGCTTCGTCGCCCTCAGCGAATTGGTTGCTGGTCTTTCCTACGTCACAACCACCACAACATTTCATCTACCGCTACCCTCCTCCATCGTCATTCATCGAGTAGCTTCGCCATCTCTCTCGATAAACCCGCCTCCTAACTCCAACATTCAATCACCTTCTCTCTCTCATAAACTCATACGCCATGCCTTCACAACGCCCATATTTCCTCTCCTCTTTCCTCGCCGCCTTTCGACCCCAGGGCCCTACCATCCCCACACCCCACCAGCAACCGAACAAGCCCGCCCGCGAAACGACAACAACAACGTCAACAGCAGCGGCGGCGGCAGCGGTATCAGCAAATGCTTCCTCCTCCTCCTCTCACCAGCAACAGACTACCACGTCTAGCGTCACAATCCGATCCCCACGCGCAGCATCAACAGAAGAATCATCGTCACCCAACGGTATCGCCATACCTATCCCTGGTTCATCACGACGTCGTGGAAGCGATAGTAGTACGGAGGGATTTCGTGATGTGATAGGTGCTGATAAGTGGTATATCGGTGGGAGGACACCGGGTGGAGAGGAGAAATTCTTCAAGTTGGGCGTTATCCGACGTGTGAGGAGCAACGATGGACTCAGTCTGGATCGTTTGAGTTTATAGGCTGTCCTTCATTTCCTCTCTCTTTAAAGTTCTCTACTTGTTTTTTTTCTTACTCAAACACACCATGGGGGATCGTGTGGTTAGAGGTGTTACGTATCTTTTATGATACACAAGATATCACATATTCACTTTGTGATAAGAGATGGGATGATCAAGTCAAACTGAATGAACGTGATATGAAATGGGCCAAACATGGGATTGGGAAACGGGTTTGGGTATCAGGACATAGGGTCTGTTTTTGGGTTTTGAAACAGGCGTTCATTTGGTCTGCTACATGTCCGGGGCACGTATCATATTCCCCATCAACCACTTGAGCAATGCATATGCTCTAAATATCAAAAAGTTCTTGAGAACTGGACTGTCTCAACCTTGATATATCCAGCCACTCACCACATAAACCGTTGCAAACGACCATCGTCAAGAACAGTTCCATCCTCGGCCCTCCAAATATAGGGCTTTATGAGGAAGATGTAGCCAGTCACAGCGTTGATGGCGATGAACCATAGCGTCTCCAAGATGAGGCGTACATCATAGCTCTGAGAGAACTTCTTGAACCATGAGTTTGGCACGAGACGACTGATGATGCTGTTGTATCCTTCGTGGTCGTGAAGGCGCCACGCCGGCACAAGCAATCTCCACATCACCCATGGGATGATAAAGTAGCGGGGCTCAACCAGGGGAGCAGTCATGAGGGACAACGTAGTTGCAAGCAGGAAGATCAGGCCTGTAGATGTACTGACCGGCTCAACTGAAATCAGAAGGGGATCCTTCTGAAGCTCTTTATCGAAGGCTTCCTGCGCAGCAGTCTCGGCTTCAGGTGACAAGTTGGTAGCAGAGCCGGGAAACTCTGCATTTGTCTGCCGATTGGGCGCACCATACTTGATCCAAAATGGATGACTGAGAAACGGTGCTTCACGCGACCACATATAATATGCTGAGCAGTCGTCGTCATGCAAGATGAAGAACCACTGCGAACATCCAGCCATAGTACCCCAAACCATCCAGCGAGCTAGGTTGTAGGGTACGACCAACGCGTATCGTATCCAGGCAGAACGACGGATGGTGTATCGAAAGACGTAGAACATGTAGTGGCGGTTGTCGGCAAGTGTGAATGGATGGATGATGGTGTTGTAGCGAACGATGGCAATCGAGAGTACAACCGTCGCGAGTAGATAGACAGGCCAAACGATTCTAGAAGTGAAGATGAATTCCGCTATCTTCAGCGGTGTCGAGAGACGTGGCGGAGGGCTATTCTGGCTAGTGCTCGAGCCATCTGAATATGCATCCTTACGTTCGCCCACTGTTTCCTTGCTCCTCACTCTGGAACTTGACCCAGGGCGCGTAGCTGTAATCTCATCCGTGGAAGTGGGCGACCTCGCAACGTTGAATATTCGGAATACTATGTTGACGAATGGAAGTGCATAAGGCAAAAGGAGGGGAAGTGAGAAGAAGGCAAAGAACGGCCAGATGTAGAGCATCTGCGGCAGATGGATGGTCGCCACATGGTTGGATTTATCTCCTATTTATTATCAGAGCTGGTATGTCAAACAAGGTCATGAGGACATACCTAGTACTACTCCGCCGTTCCACAGGACAAACGCTCCAAATGACAAAACGACAGTGATATATGGCCAGATGCTTCTTAGGACGTGAAGAGGGTTGCACAGTGCCGCAACACCCAGGCTAAGGACACAGAAGAGCATGTCTATCTGGTTAGCTTGGTGGTTTCTCATGGAAGACAGCAGTGCACTCACCTTCAGGCCACAGCATATGCAGTGGGGGATCATGTACATCACCAAGGGAGTATCTCCAGGCATAATACTTGACCTGTTCGAAAAGGGTCGTCATGACAGGTGGATCAACTCGCTGAGGTCTCAATGTTTTGACAGCATGGACTGCCTCGACACCACCCATGTAAACCACTACCCAGAACACGTTTGTCTGTCGCATGAACAAAGTGAGAACGCCAAGCACGACAGTTAAGAAGTCGTTGAATATTGAGCTGCGGTCATGCTTCAGTCGTCTCAGATGATTCAAGTATGCGGCGAGGACAGCTGCCGTAGAAACGATGTCGGTGTAGTAGAGGCCAGAAAAGAAAAAGAGAAGAGGAAATAGAGCAACGTTGAGTGCCGTGTGAAGGGAATATTGCGTATACTTGTTGAGCTTCGCGGATGAATGCGCTTCGTTAAGACGAGCCTCGATCTCATGTCGACAGCGCAGAGCAAGATATGCCAGGATCATTAATGCAACAGCATTGGTGGCTCGGAGACTGCTGGCATCACATACGTATGAGCCCAAAGCCTTGCTTGGGTGAACAACACCAGGAATCAAGAGTGAGAAGAGGTACCTATCGAAATTTAGTCATCCAGGGTACATCATGATGGCTTCTCGACGTACAATCCAGGGGGTGTCGTAATCTTGTCATCCCATTCGAGGAACTTTCCCTGACAGTACTTTTGCGCCTGAGGGATATGAAATACTTCATCCTGTTTACAAGTAAGAAGAGTGTTTATCAGGAAATGCGAGATAAAGGAGGACTTACAAGATAGGGCGCAGGAACCACGGTTGAGACAATGTAAAGCCAGGTGAAGGAGGCTACAGCAAGAAAGCTCGGAAACAAAATTCCCGGTCGGGATGTTGCACCGGGGGATTTCTCAAGAGTCCAAAAAGCGAGAGGAAGAATTAAGAGGCCGGCGGAAGACGTGAGAAAGGAAGTCGACTTGACTGGGTCGGCATGATTGGATTTGTCCATCATGACAGGTGTTCCCAGGACAGCGTTTAGAGGGAGAAGTTAGTGATGTGAGTTTGAAAAAAGGCTGAGAAAAGAGACCATTTCAGAAAGAAGCTAGAAAAGAACGAGTTAATGTGGCAGAGGAAGTGAGTCGAATGAGAAATGTAACAGCAGCTATTGTAAGCTGCGTGTTAGTGTTAGTGGCAGTGTAAGTGGCAGAGAGATGAAGAGGATCACAATGAGAGTGACAGTGAGACCTAGGAGTTAATGCTGTGCTTGGATTGGTCTATGCCCAAACGCGTCGTCAGAGGGGAGGCTGCAATCACTGTTTTCGAAGAAATCTTGAATAGGCAGCACAGCATATTGCAAAACGTAACGGAAGGTCCATTGCCTCTGAAAACGTATTGTGCAACATGTCTTCTTATTGGGGACAATACATTTCAGCATGGGATGCCTAAAACTTAACATTCAACGCAACATGCAGTGGGTGTATCCTAGTTTCAATTTCAATAAGAAACCAGCCAATCAACAACTCCACATTTCACACCCAAGTACGTAGTAGTGACCAAAAAAAAGTCATCGAGAAACACATTCTATTCGAATATCTTGTACAAGCAGAGCCGCCCCAGAATTCACAACAAGGGCAACCACTGAACGCTGTCTATTATCCATCTTCCGCCAGTTAATTTAGAAGGGCTATTCGAGGCTGTCAGTAAAACTGGATCAATTAGACCTTCTTCAAGGATGATTCTTACGTTGTCAGCGGGGTGAATCTCCTTGTGGAAGTAACCACCGATCACGGGAATCTTCTACAACTGAAGTTAGTGCTACTCTTTGACGATCAACGAGCTCAGTCCGTACCTGGAGGATATCGCGCTGCACACGGGGGATACCGTTGGCGAAGAGGAGGACAGCAACAACGGCGGGAGCACCGTACTTGGCAGTTCGGGTGCCACTGAAACGTAGATGTTAGCACCACTCTCTAGATGAATACCCAGAAACAAAACCAGTTCCTCAATGATTCCCAAGCTCTTTCTGTGTCCTGACCAGTCCCAATGGCTCCCTTTGCCCACTCATCATTATATCCAAGAAACCCTCGGCAGAACGGAACGCGCGCGCAGGATAAAAACTTGTCGGGTGCTGGTATCGGGTGCATTCGCTCCAAACTTCGATTTACTCACATTCTGATAGCAGACTGAAGAGTGAAGCCGTTCAGGTTAGGCTGAGGCTGGTACCTGCAACCAGGTTGTTAGCTGTGTTCCCTCGGCTATCCATATAATCGCTCGATTGTCCGCTCAAGACTCGATTGAGGCCGTAGAGAGACTCGAATGATTCGGGAGATCGCTTGGGGGAACGTACTTGGGACCGTAGGGGCTCTTGAAGGCCTCGGCGCGGAAGGGAGTCTGGGAAGAATCAGGTCAGTTCACAGATTCGCATACACATTGAGAACCAGAGGGCATTCGATAGAACATAAAAGATGTTGCCAGGAATTCAAGCCGTGAGGAATAGACATACAGGAGAAACCATCTTGACGGATGTGGTTGAAGTCGTTCAATTGCTTGTCGATTTCGTCGTCGTCAAAAATAATGACCTCTTGGTTGCGTGAGTTTATCCCCCGGACGGGAAAGATCGGGACTATTGCCTCAGGCTCGAAAATTCAAGCTCTCGCTCCTTTCAGCCTTGACCGCCCAATCAATCAGCATCCTAGCTGACCCACCCTTTTCTACCAACTGTGGAGAGCTTCACAACAGCCTCGCCCATAACAAAACCTCCTTCGATCGTCTTTTTCAAAGCCCATTTCTCTGTCACACGCCTGCTACTTCTGGCGTATGATAAAAATGGATGCGTTCATAGATGCTCGTTTCGAGCGCCTGGAAAAGGCACTGGCGAATTTGATCGATTCGGTCACGAAATATCATCCCTCTACGATATACGCCAAGGAGCTTGATATTGCCGACACTGAATTGAGCAAAGGACTCGAAGAAGGTGAATGATTAAATATTCGTGGAAACCATAACACTCCTCTGACGCCCTCCTAGTTCAAGCTCATCAAAATCACTATCGACGAATTCAGCAACTCCGCGAGTCTTCCGCTGCTCTCGATACTCAGATCCGCGAGACCCTTTCCACCCTAGCTACCACCCGCAAGGACATCGTCACAACGCAGACCACTACTTTCCCTTCAGGACCAAGCTATCCTGTCTCGTACGAGGAGCTTCTCAGCTATGCTAGACGTATCAGTAAGACGACCATGCCACCGGCGGGTACCCATAACCCAGTTCCGTCCTCAGAGCTTCAAACGCCAGCACCAGAGTCGCAGGCAATGACTCCCGCGCCTCTTTCATCACAGGCTCAAAGTCCTGCTGCCATGAATGGTACTCCACAAATGACCTCCGAGCCACCAACTCAACAGACTACCATGTCGGGCAACACTGTCTTGCCCGAACAACTCCACCAGTACATCAACCCCCTCTCCGGTCAACTCTTCTTCCCCTGGCCTCTCGAGGACAAGATTCGCGCCGGAGCTCTCGCGTCAAACCAAGTCCTCGCAGAGCGCGGCATCGAGCCCAAGGGCTATGACCCCGTGGAGGAAGAAGAGCGTCTGCGTCGCGAAGAGGAGGAACGAAAGCAGAAGGAGGAACAGGAGCGTATCGAGCAGGAAGAGCGGGAGAAGAAGCTCCGCGAGGAGCGGGAACGTATCCGTCAAGAGCGTGAACGCCAGAGGGAGAAGGAACAGGAAGAGTGGCGGCGAGCGAGTCTTGTTGGTGGACCTGCAGGAGAGAACAAGGGCTCTGCTGGAGCACCAAAGCAAAAGGCGCAGTTTCAGTTCACCAGCTTGGATGATCTTGACGACGACGACGATGATGATTGAGCTAAGCGGAAAAAAAAACTTGATATCCCATATCTATCTATAGAAAACGACCTGATAAAAAACAAAAACTTCCCCCTCATAAAGTAACCAACGTGCGCGCAGCTGAATTCGGTCATTTGCTGGCTTTTTTGCTTTCTAACTCATTACGCAGTCTTACCATCACGAACAGCAACATCCTTCAATCGTCATCCCCATGAGTATTGCTCGACGCCGCAGAAACAGAATCCTCCATGGTCCACGAATACGCTTGTCAGTGACGGCGTTCGGGTATGCGGCTCTTGAAAAAAGAAAAACACAGTTTTCATACATGTGTTGTTACAAAATTTCCCATCTCACCCAACAATCATAATCTCAAAAGTTTTGTTCGACCCCTAGAAACTCGAAGTCTTACTCAGATCAACCGATTTAGTCAATCTTGATGGAGGAGTAGATCTTGCGGACAAACCACCAACTGGCAATGTAGCCGATGGAGCCTAAACAATGTTAGCATTGTAATATTGCTGAGAAATGGCGAAACTTACCAGCAAGAATAAAGAAGAGGAACGAAATGAGAGCGCTGTAGCCGATGTACAATACTGTACCAGCTAGCGTAGCCAACTTAACCTTGGTGACGAGGTAGAGCAGGCAGTTGATAAAGATATAGCCTCCACTCATACCAGCAGCGAGGAATGACCTCCACTGCCAATGGTAATTCTCGGCGCAGAGCAGGAAGTAAACCATGAGAATAGTGACGGCGGCACAGACGACAATCATGAGGCCATAGCAGAGGAAAAGGAAGCCGAACATGTAATAGATCCTGCTGAACCAGATGGAGCTCATGATGAAGTAAAGCTCGACAAAGATAGCGCCAAAGGGCAAGAGACCAACGATGAGCATGCTAGGAATAGGCTTGAGGTAAGTGGTGACGGGGGGGATCTGGCGAGGGATCTGGTTGGTGCGCACAGGAGGCTGGAACTGAGCGGAGCGGAATCCGAACCAGGAACCGGCAAAGGATAGAGGGATGGAGATGATGAACCAGATAGCAATGATCACGAGCATAGTGGTGAAGGGAACAGCACCCGAAGACTGCTTGGCCCAGAGGAAAAGGTTCAGGAGGAAGAAGCAGGAAAAGACAACGCTAGGCACCAGAATGGGTGTCAGGGCGATGTTCAACTTCCAGTTCTCGCCCTGCCACGCCTTGTACGTGCGAGCGGAAACGTAACCACCAACGAAGCCGAGAATAGTGTAAAGCAGGATCATAATAGTACCCAGTGATCCGCGGTTCGATGGGGAAAGGAAACCGAGGAGTGCAAAGACAATAGTACAGCCGGTCATAACAAAGAGCTGAACACCGTTGCCGACAAGCACGGAAAGAAGCATAGGGCGAGGTGGGCTGCGGAAGACATCGCCATGAACGAGCTTCCAACCAGAGTCCTCCTGCACACCGTCCTCGATAGCAGCCGAAGTGTCACCAAAGTCGTCCAGATTGATCTGGTCGAGGCGGTTGTAACGGGCGATATCCTTCTTGAGAGCGCGGACAAGGATTGACATGACAGTCAGAACCAAAATTACGACAATGATGGCAGTGTCGATAAGCCAGAACCAGTGGATCTTGGGGTCAAAGACGTGAAGGTACTTGTCCCATCGTGTCGCCCAGGCGGTATCGGACTTGCGCCAGTAGACGCTGTATGTAAACTGAACAGGCTGAGGGTGCGTTTTGCCCAAAACGATTGGTGGGTGGTTACCACAATCAGGCTCACTGCCTTTAGGATAGTCCTTGGAACTAGGCTGGACAACAACCCCAACAACACGGTTCTGGTCCTTCTGGCCGCTAACCTCATGATATTCAACCCAGATCTCATAGTGGTTGTTGAAGACAATGTCCTCGTTGTCCTTGTCCTCGCCCATCAAGAAGCCAGAGCTGTAGAAGGTAGTACCAGTAAGCTGGTCTTGAATCTGCTGGCCAGCGGGCAGTCCGTCCACAAGCCAGTTCAAGCTGTAGCCCTGCTCGATGCGCTTCTTGATGAAGTCGATGGATTTTTGGGGGTACTGAGCTCCACATAGGGGCTTGCAGGTCTCGTTCTGGGTCATCTTGAGCTCGAAGGGAGATGTCATGATACGATCTCCAAACAGGATGCTTCCCAAGCTTTCCGACACATACTCAGGGCCATCTTTGGGTTTACAGAATTGGAATGCAGGGTGGTAGTAATCGTAAGAAACGACCGAATGCAATCGGGCATCTGAAGGTGCCGCGATGGGCTTGATAGTATTGACGTAGAGAGGAACCTGGTCGCCGTGCTTGTAGGATGTTGGAGCGACGCCAGGGAGATAAAAGGCTGATGCGAGCTGGGGAGCTGCCAGCAACGCCGTGACAAGCGCCCCCGAAGGCGCAAAGTCGCGGAAATGCATGGCAACGACGGATGGTAGAAAGAAGTATCGGGGGTTTCGTTGGGGGGTTGTTGTCGATAATTGGCTGAACTGTCAGTTTGAGCTCCTTATAAGCTGACGACGACGTATACGCGACGAATTAATCGAGATGCGATAGCGCACGTGAGCGTGCGGTCAAAAGAAACAATTATCTGCCTGTTTCTCCTCACTCGGTTGCCTAACAGAAGGAGGAAAAGAAAGTGTTGTGCTGACCAGCAGGAAGCTGTGAAAGTGTTGCGCCAAGATAGGAGCTCTCGAGGCCACTTGGACAAGAGGGATCCGTTGTTACTTGTTTGGCAGCCAGGATAGGGAGAGATAGGCTTACTAAGGCCCGGAAGATTCACATTCCCCTCCGGAATTGGTAACTGATTTAGTGAAACGGGTGTCAAGATGTGTGGCGCAGCTGATGCAGGGGTATGAGTGGCTTGCACGGCATGAAGACTCCTGTAAAGAAGGTGCGGGCCCACCAGCCAGGGCCCCGCTAAAAAGTTGATCAAGCAAAAGTAGAAATCGAAACTTTTCAACGATCGGATTTTGAACAGCCAACAATCTGTTGACGACGGACATATTTACGATGGCGGCTCCCACAACGTTACCGGCGCTCTTGACGTCGCTCACGCAATCTCTATCATCGGCTTTAGAGGTCACACCTAAGATTGCCTCTATCCAGCATCAGAAAGATGGTATCTCACTTCTCGACGTTAAGAATGAACTTCTGCTGTCCTACCTTCAAAACCTCGTCTTCCTGATTCTTCTCAAACTTCGCAACTCAAAATCAGACAATTCTGAATCAGAAGAGTCTGACTCCGAATTGGACGAATCTGTGCGGTCAAAACTTGTCGAGTTGCGCCTATATCTCGAGAGAGGAGCGCGCCCGCTGGAGGAGAAACTGCGCTTTTCCATCGACCGATTTTTGCGAACGGCGGATGACGCAGAACGAGAGAGGAAAGCAAAGGAGGCCATGGCGGAGGCAGATTCAGAGGATTCGGACGCTGAATCCGAGGAGGGAGACGAGTCTGAGGAAGAGGGTGTCAAGGGGATCTTACACAAGCCTGGCGACCTCTCCGCCGCTCCCAACTTTGGCTCCTTGGCCGATGATGTCCTTGCTCGCTCGTCTGGCCGTGATGATGATGCATCAGGTGTCTACCGCCCACCGAAACGAGACCGCCAAGTCATGGATGCTCCTGAACGTCGTGACAAGGCATCCCGCCGACCCAACAAGTCTCACACGATGGAAGAGTTCGTTGCTTCAGAACTGTCCGCGGCCCCCTTGGCCGAGCCTAGCATTGGTACCACAATTGTACAGGGTGGTCGAAAGATGAAGACTGCTGCCGAGCAGAAGGATGAGGAGGAGCGTCGCGAGTACGAAGAAGCCAATTTCACCCGTCTTCCCAAGGAGAGTAAGAAGGACAGGGCCCAGAAGGCCAAGCAAGCTGGTCGCAGTGGTCGTATGCAGTTTGGTGGAGAAGAATGGCACAATCTCGGTGAAGGTGTCGACCGTATCGATCGTCTCACCAAGCGAAAGCAGTCAGGCGGAAATGTTCGTGCTCTATTGGAGAAGAGTCGCAAGCGTGGTATCGATACAGCAGACGGCCCTCGAGGCAGTGGCAGAGGGGCAGAGATTGGAGAGAGATTCCAGAAGAGGGTCAAGGTGCTGGAGGCAGGACGACGAGATCGCGGAAAGAAACGATAGATGTGTTATTGCAATTAATTGGAGTCATGGTAATGTGCACCTACACCTTAAATTGTCGGCGTTTGGTAGACAAATTCATGTACCAAGTTACTCATGATCGTGTGTTTTCAAAGCCTGTAACATATCGTCTAACAACAGGTTTCATACCCTAAATAAGAGCTGTAACATTTGCACTTGAGAATATTTCCTTTGAATAACAGCAGCTCCAACCCGATGTTCCCTGCAACAGAATCTGTCATGTCTCTGTCTGACATTTTAAAGGTTGGTAACGAGCCCGTCGAGGTGCTGATAAGATAAGGATTTTTGGAAATTTGGCGGGGGAAGATTGATCTATTCTAAATTTCTCCAAACAACCAGATCGTGCGCAGCAGAGCTTCAACATTGTAGTGAATTGCGTTCCACCGACTCCTCGAAAGGTTTATTTATATACTGATAGATTTTATTCATTCTTTCATTAATATTCTGCTTCTTTCAGCACGAATATCAGCATCAGACCAACCAATATCGCCTTCTTACTCGCCTCTGACTCGTTCTCGGCCTGCGGTTTGCGACACCAGCTCAAAGCGCTACAGCCTTAACAGAAGACGTTTCAAGGCCTTTGCAGGATACTTCATCTCTTCGTTTTAGCTTCAAGGCTTTCCGACTGTCAATAAATCCTGAAAATGGACATCAAGCCCGAAGTTCCAGCTCCCGCGGCAACAATGGAAGTCGATGACATGGATGTCGATCCCAGTCTCGAAGCGCTTTCCACTAAACCACCCAGTCCCTCGCTCGACGACGAAGACGATCCTGTCGTGGCAACTTACCCAGTCTTCATCAACCCATCCCTCCCTCAAGGTCGACGTCTTCTTGTTCTTCAACACCCCAACCGCACCGACGACACTCCCCGTCCGCCACCGACCGAACTTCGACTCAAAGCTCACGCCGGTATGGTAGAAGTCGATGTTCCTATCGATCACAGCGTGGCTTACGACAAAGAAAAGGGTCTTAAGTGGGGCCGTATATTGAATGCCAGCATGGCGGCGAAGAATGGTGGTACGCATGGTCTTGCTGGCGGTTTTGGGTATGGTGCCGTGCAGCCCCGTGGCGGAAGGAAGAAGACGGAGGAAGAGGAGGAGAACTTGGATTGGGCGGAGGCTGTGAGGCAGGATAAGATTTTGAGAACACAGACGTTGGGTGGACAGTATCCTGAGTATAAGGAGGTGCAGCACATGGTTGGCGTCTTCCAAGGCAGTATGTTTTCTTCTTGACTCGATGGTCATGCTACGAGACTGACACACGCACGCAGAGGACCTTCATCTCACTCCAGTATCTTCACTTGTCCATCTCCGCCCCCAACTTCACCACATCGACGCAGCAGCCCAACTCGACCGTCAGGCCGCTGCCTCCAAGGACCCTGCCCCAGCCTCAAGCACAGCAACGGCTCGTGCCATTCACATGACCGTCAAGACCACTGCAGATGGCGAATCCGTCACGACCGAGACAATGGCCGATCGTCTCCGCGCCGTACAGACCGAGCCCTGGCGAACCATGCGCTACACCGACGAGAACGAGGAGGCCGCTTGGGAAGTGTACAATGAGAGTCTTTTTCTCACGCCCGCGCAAGAGGGAGACGCTGAGAACCCTGATGCTGCGGCGCTGGATAACAGACCGCTTGAAGATGCTGTTCCGAAGTTCGGACAGCGGTGGAACGATGACCAACTTCTCGAAGCCATCAGCGGGATCAAGAAACCCGTGCCCGTCCCGGTAGTCAAGGAAGAGCCAAAGCCATCTGCGCCAAAGAAAGTCCAGATAGCTGAGCCAGAACCTCAAGAAGTGCGACAGCCTAAGCTGCGCCCAAGAGGTGGTGCAGCGGGTGCGGTCAGGCGAGGTGGAAGAGCTCGTGCTCCCTCAAAAACAGCCGACGCTGAGTGAACGAGTATCAAGAAAGCAAAAGGATAGAAAAGCATTCAGGGAGTTAATCGATTGGCGTCAGAGGATGATATCAATAGACAAAAAGGTTCACGGCAGTTCAAGACCGAATATGTTGCGCAGAAAAAGAAATTGTGAAATTCGAACTTGCAAAAATCAAAGTGTCTTGGACAAAAAGCTACATGAGCTTCTCCAAAACTGCCGGCAAGGTAATGCCGGTACAAAGACGGTGCTGAGCACCTCGACTAATCGCCGCATATGTAGAGTATATATAAGTTTGTACGCCCCATATGCTCCGCAACATGATTCCCTACTCCCAAGACTCATTCACCCAAGGTGAAGGAAAAGCTCCATAATACACCGCGCATATCCATGTTGCTCCGCCGTGCTGATCATCAGCCCCAAGAAAAAAAAGCCCAGGAAGCACCAACAGATAACCGCTCAAGTACATCAGAGAATCGCTTATTGAAGGAGTTCAACATCCAATCCGATGGAGCGCATGAACAAGTTCACGCTGCCCAGTCGCTCAGCTCCCATGGCTGGCGGCAAGGTCTTGGAAACAGTAACGGTATCGAGGACACGATCTTTGACAGCCAGAACCAATCTGGTCTGTTGTTCATGGGTGGCGCTCACGCCCATAGCGGCAAGCAGTTGCCAGACATACACATCTTCGCCAGTGTTGACGCTACCGGGGAAGATATAGGGCAGGGAAGGCTCAAGTCTGTTGAAGAGGGTTTCGAAGGTGTGGTCCCTGGATGTTGTCAGTAAATGTCATTCAATGGTTTCGGCGGTCGACTTACCATTTCTCCCACTGCTCAGGGTTGCCAGCTCCGGTCTGTTTGAGGAGCACAGCTCGGCTGAGAATAAGAGTCAGCATGGACACACCGATTCTCGATCTAGCGATGAGATCGACGTTGAGCTTAGTAGCAATCAGGTTCAAAACACCATCCACAATATCCAATCCAGTATCGTTAAAGTATTGCATCAGTGAAGGCATAACAGTCGAGATAAAGAGTTCGATCTTTTCGCGCATTCGTGCATTGAGAGTCGTCACCTCGCCGGGTGTAATGGCTGCTCCCTGCACAACGTCGAGTTGGTCAAGGTGGTAGATGATCATGGTCAGGATTGTAGTTCGTTGCTCGAACGACAGATGAGGGAAGATTCGAGGAATGGCTTTCTCGCCCTTGGCGCAAGATAGGAAAGCAATGAAAGGGTGAGGAACAGTAGCGCCGATAGGTTCGTGTACCTTGAGCTCATGCCAGAGCTTGGCATTGTAGGACTCGAGGATAGTTGCCCATTCCTTGTGCTTGTTCTGGAGCTCCTCGTCGGCGGGGTTGGTGATAGGAGGGGGAATAAGGCGAACGTGGTCCTCAATGCGCATAAGAGTCTGATACACCTTCTCCACATTGCGCAAGATTGTCTTTCGATCCAGAGTAGCTGATTCTTTCTTGCCACTGGAGCGCTGGTGCTCACTTTCAGTACGCTTGATGCTCAGGAGGGGCTTAGGAGTCTTTGCATTGCTGAATGAGATCTTGCCCAAACTTCCAGCAATAACAAGCTGGGGGTTCTTGGGCTTGTTCTTGGCAGCTTCCACGGCTCTCTGAACCTGCTGTTCCATGCGTTGGAAATGGTTCTCAGCAGGTCGTCCATGGCGTCTCATGCCACCCTGGCGGCTTCCAGTCTGGTAGAGGTAGGTCTGTGCAAAGTTGCTCAGAGGCTGGCTGGGGTTTTGTCGCTGACCCGCGCGGATATGGCTATAAACCTGATAGTAGAAATCCTCGGCAATAGAAGCGTCAGATCCCTCAACAGGGTTGCCAGTGGCCGAAACAAGCTGCTGAAGCTGGATACGAGTGATGAAGTTCTTGTCCTGAGGTGTCATTAGCCCATTGTCTTTCGACAAAAGCCAAATCTTGTGGTTTCGCTTGGCACGCTTCGTCTCCTGATCCAAGAAAGCAGCCTTTTCTTCCTCCGACATTTGCATAATCTGAGGATGCTGTTGAAGCTGAGCAAGATTAGGAATGGCACCATGGGAAAGCTTGGCCTGGTGGCCCTGGGCGTCTCCAGACTGGCGGTTGGGGTTCTGCAGGATCTGCGTGGGGTGCGAAGCATGCTGGTGATGCTGATGGGGCTGGTGAGGACCTTGGAGACCTGGAGCTGGCGGAGTGGGCTTCGACTGAATACTCTGAGGGCGTTGCAGAATAGACATGGGTGATCCATGACCCCGAGGCTGAGGGGTTTGCTGCTGTATACCAGGAAATCCAGGGGGTTGAGAGTACGAGATATCGGCAACGTGAGGCTGAGGAGTCGATCTGCTAGGCTGAGCTCGCATAGCAGCTTCGACTTCCTCCAAGCTCATCACCTTGCGGCTGGCAGGGGGCTGCTGGGGTTGGGCCGTAGGAGCAGGAGCAGGGGAGGCTTGTTGAGTAGGCTTGGAGGGTCCGATACCCCAGATACTCCTGTCGACATGCAGATCGGGCAGCGCCTCGGGTTCGCGATACTTCTCGTAACCACTGCGGATGGGCTGGGCCGGCTGGTTTGGGTAGTACGAGTCGTAATTGCCATAGTTGGAGGCGGACGGTTGGGCAGTAGTGGCAGCAGGTCGAGCAGTAGGCTGTTGACGATGGAATCGGAGCTGTTCTTCCTCGATTGCGCCAGCAACCTGCGCAGTGCGTCCAAAGAAGTCGAAATCCTTGCCAACATTGCCCTTAGCAGTAGTATCGCTGGCACCGAAAGTGTCATCGTTGAAAACGTCGTCGGTCTCGTCAAGCTGGTCGCCAAGTCCATCATAGGTGTCCTCGAAATCCAGTGCATCGTCAATGTTGTTACCATCATTGCCTGACAAGCCTGCAAAGGGATCATGAGACTGGGAGAAGCCTGGCGCAGCCGCGTTATGGCGGGTCGGGTCAAAGCCGAAGAAAGACATTATTGATAGTGTGAGCTAGAGAAGCAGTTGTTTGTCATACTAGTAGGGGATCAGCATTACTACTTGGATGAGTGATGCAAAGCATGTGAAGACAGTCAGAAACAATGGACTGTGCCACGCTTCAAGTCGGGCCAGGTAAGAATCCAGCTCTTAGGAAAATCAAGCTCGAGTCCACTTGGGTTTGATAGCAAGCCCGCCATGAGTAAGCCCGTTGAGGACCCTGCAGCACAAAGATTGGGCCTGACGAAGTGGCGAGGCATTCGCAGAAAAGATGCACGATGGTGTTGAGCTCACCACGCAGCTATTGCTGTCCCGGAAAGGGATATTTTGGCGCTCTGATGACGCATCTAAACACTCAATCTCCCCTGACAAAGCTTAAACTGCGTGGCGTAGAGCGTGCGTATGTGATATCATTGTTGGAGGTTTATATCCAACATGCCGCAATAATCCATTCCAGGGAGAGAGAACGCCACATGGCGAGAATAGAAGGGGTTTGGGAAGAAATTGCTAGAGGAGCTTACCACTAAGAGAAGAGGATGATAGCGGGGTCAAGCAGAGCACACAAATCTATCATCATGTCTTCCAAATTCGACTCAAAGGTGTTTTTGTCTCGCAGTGACCTTGCGGAGAGGCGCTGGCCAAAGAGAAGCAGAAAAAGTATGCAGAACTTTGACAGGGCACTCGAGAGGCCAGAGCGGACGGGAATTTAGCGGGCGGACGAGGTGTGCGACGAAACAGTTGCTTGGTAAAGCTCCGTTCAAGTTGATGATGCGACGATGGAAGCCAGATACTCGCGATGTTCTCCCCCACACCTGGGAAATTCCGCATCCGGAGCACGGGCCTCGTGGGAAGAAGCTGGGTCACGTGATGTATCACGTGAGAATTACACAGAAAGAATCGAGGGATGACATGTAGATTGTCCGTGACACTAAATAAGCATCGATTCAATGTAAGTTACAAAACATAAGTTCTATGGTGTTATTAATGTGCTGTCGTTTGTTGTCAGATTTTTTTTTTTGGAACAACCCTCTCAAATTTGACACTCTGTACACCGAAATGTAGAGGAAAAATAGTTAACCTGTTTGTGGCCTGATTGAGTTTGCTATTGATAATGAAGAGATGCAGCGTCAGCCAAGGACACTGCCTTGTGCCAAGGCCATACCTTTCTTTATAATGGATTGTACATATGCAAGTCAATGGATCCTATTCACGTCGAACTGTATTTGGCTCTCTGTCGACCAATTTGCAGATCGTAGAACATTCATGCCCATAGTCAGCGCAGCCAGTCGTTGACAGAGTCATCACGGTGGGCTACTGTATGACAACCAAATAGGGTCATTTCTAGTGATTCAAACTAGTTTAACTGACAGTCACGAAATGTTTTAGGTGTTTCAATAGATGGATAACACAGCTCATCTTACCCGCCTCAGATGAAATTATCCAATGTTGCGTTGGTTCACAGACCAATGTAATGTCTCGTTGGACGAAAGAAACAGCAAAAAAGAAGACTAGAAAAAAGGGGGTGGGAATAACTCGTGTCCAGATTGTCCTGTACGAGGTTTGAATGTTGGTTTATTACTGCGTACAGTTGTTAACTAGTTAACTACCTAGCCCGGTCGATAGTCAGCTTTAACACCAACGCGTCCCAGGGCCAGAGCTTATCTAACGTTTGTGGAACATCCATTCCAACAGCGACTTGATGGCTGAAAAGGGCACTGAATTGGTCGTTCCAGTCTTGGTTGATCAGTGAACTTTGACAAGCGATGATTGCCCTGATTTCCAAGGGGTGCTGAAGTCATTGTCTCGTGCAGGAACAGAATCAGAGTTCCCTCCTTAAGCCAGGTATATTCTATGGGATGTGAAAACCATGGATGGTGAAGTTGCAAGTTGATAAGAATCAGGCCGGAGTGTTTTACGAGTATCATGGGGGGCCACGCATTCTAGCCTCTAGTATACCTAGGTAGGTAGTGTAGCAACTGGAGAGATCTCATCCCTACGCTTCAAGGGGTATCGCTGTTGCCCTTGTTTCATGCCATGACATCCCGTACTGTCTGGGACTGGCTAATCTGTACATGTACCTCATGTCAGAAAGGTACCTTTGTCCCAAGCCTTGCCAAGTGGGGACAGCTGTGTTGCGTGGAAGGGCATCGATACTTTTGCACCCCCTTAGCTCCCCTCCTCGTATCCCAACGCTGATGAACCAGGTACATATTTTAGAGCGAGAGTAACAAGCCCAGGGGTACCTGACTTGGCAATCACAGGCCCACCTCCCGTCTCTTGCGTCTTCATTTCCATTTCCATTGATTGTCCTGCCCGCCCAAACTTGAACCCCAGACACGACAGGTTGTCCTTGTTGCGTTTCTTTCGTGATTCGTAACTGACCCTATCCCATCTCCATCTTGTTATTATTGTTCTCTTTTCTTTCTCCCTTGCAAGTCTCTTCCGCTGTTTGAATCTCGAATTCAGATCAGTGCCTTCTCTCTGTTTCCGTTGCCTGGTAAAGAACGAGTTCGGTCATTACAGTGTAAATAAATACTGCAATGCAATGGTCGCTTAAAGTGCCACCTCATTCTTCATTCTTTACTTTCACCAAAAAAAAAAGTTTCCTCCTGGAACTTAGGGGCTAAATTTACGCCATCCCCATCCTTACCCCCTTGTCCCAAGCTTTTTCCGGCTCCTTTTGCGCGCCAACAAACAGATCATCGGTTTCTACCCTTGATCATATATCTTCCACTTTCAACCTTCACTCTCTTCTCTTCTTCATCTTTTTTTTTTCTTGACGAGTTTGCATCGTCAAACAACTTTTCATCATGGTGGCCGGTCACACGCGCTACGTGCGCTACATCGCGCTCGCACTCTTCGTATGTTTCGACCATGAACATGAACATTAACCGTCGCTGTTGTCGCCCTTCGATCGCTAATCCATTCTTTACCCGCAGACCCTGACCATGTTCTACTTCTTCTCCAACTCCAGGACCGTCTCAATTCCTGGAAACTATCCTCAGCAGGGCAGCTTCCCCGGTGGCCCCGGAAGCCCTGAAGCTCCTGGCGGCGTTCCCAAGTCTCCCGATGCTGGTGGCTCCATGAACCTCCCCCAGGGAGAGTCTGCTCCCGCTCCTCACGAGGCTGATGCCTCTGATCTTATCAAGGATGAGACTGCCGCTCAGGTTCCCGTTAACGATGCTGCCGATGCTGTCGCCGACGACACCCCCGCCGCCCTTCAGAGTGCTGCTATGGCTATGTCGCCTAATGATCCTGGCTGGAACAACCTCGACGGTGTCGCTCCCGGTCCCCGTATGAACGCTACCTTTGTTACTCTTGCCCGCAACAGCGATGTCTGGGACATTGCCGAGTCCATCCGCCAGGTTGAGGATCGCTTCAACCGACGATACCACTACGACTGGGTCTTCCTCAACGATAAGCCTTTCGATGATCAGTTCAAGAAGGTCACATCTTCTCTTGTTTCTGGTAAAACTTACTACGGCGAGATTCCCGAGGAGCACTGGTCTTTCCCCGAGTGGATTGATCAGGAGAAGGCCAAAAAGGTCCGTGAGGATATGGCTGCCCGAAAGATCATCTACGGTGACTCCATCAGCTACCGTCACATGTGCCGTTTCGAGTCCGGTTTCTTTTTCCGTCAGCCCCTCATGATGAACTATGAGTACTACTGGCGAGTCGAGCCCTCAATCAAGCTCTTCTGTGATATCCACTATGATCCCTTCCGTGTCATGCACGAGAACAACAAGAAGTACAGTTTCGTTCTGTCTCTATATGAGTACATTGACACCATCCCCACCCTGTGGGACAGCACCAAGAAGTTCATGACCAACCACCCTGAGCACATTGCTGAGGGTAACTCCATGGCTTTCCTCAGTGACGATGGTGGTAACACCTACAACAAGTGCCACTTCGTATGTATTCTTTCTTTCTTGTCGCTATACAATTCATAGCTAATATTCTTTTCAGTGGTCCAACTTCGAGGTCGGCAGTCTTGAGTGGCTCCGCAGCAAGCCCTACCTTGACTTCTTCGAGTCCCTTGATAAGGACGGTGGTTTCTTCTATGAGCGATGGGGCGATGCTCCCGTCCACTCCATCGCTGCCGGTCTGATGCTCAAGAAGGAGCAGATTCACTTCTTTGAGGATATTGCCTACTACCATGTTCCCTTCACCCACTGCCCTACTAGCGAGCAGAGGCGACTTGACCTTCGATGCCACTGCAAGCCCCAGGACAACTTTGACTGGAAGGGCTACTCTTGTAAGTACATTCTCACTGGTGAAATTACATGTCTAACATGACTATAGGCACCTCTCGATACTACGACCTCAACGGCCTCCAGAAGCCTGAGGGTTGGGAGCAGCAGCAGGGTTGATCAGCAAGTGGCTGATTTTTTGTACGCTTATCATACAAGTTGTAATGTACTCTACGGTCGATTGGCTTCCGTTATCTTTGAGGGTGTCATGATGGGTCTCTTTAGGACCAAGGATTAAGGGATCATGTTCCCGTGTGAACAAAAGAGGCGCCTGGGTTTTAACTATTGGGACAGGTTTGGTCGTGTAGATGTATATGAATCAACCGGCTCTATGATTTCTTTTTACATATCTATGAAGAAAAAAAAATGTTGATGTTTTGTCTGCTATCTTAAGCTGCTTGATATATATGGTATTGTACAATACGTTTACATGGCCCATTGCCACTCATGATTTACAGTCCCTTTTAACGTCTCAATCATTTGTATCTACTATCTTGACAAAATTCCCTCTAATCGATATAGCATCTGGAAATGGCTTAACCGACCGTGGCCTTCTTGGGCTTCTTGGTTCCGTACTTGCTTCGACTTGTCGCTCGGTTTGTGACACCACCCTAGATAAAAAGTTAGTTTCTTTTCTTCAAGCATTCTGGGATGGTTAGAAAAGGCGTCTTTGTAGACATACCAAATCAAGAGCTCCTCGCACAAGACGATATCGCACACCAGGACAATCCTGAGCACGGCCACCCCTCACAAGCACAACACTATGCTGCTGGATATTATGTCCCTCACCGGGGATATACGCCGTGACGAGCGCACCGGTCGACAACTTAACACGTGCCGTCTTTCTCTCACCGGAGTTGGGCTTCTTGGGTCGGACGACGCCGACTCGTAGACAGACTCCCTTCAGAGCGGGACAGTGCGTGTTGGAGAGGGCGGGGGAGACGGCGTGACGAGCGCGCTTGCCCTTACGGATGCCGCGGAGGACTTGGTTGAGCGTCGCGGGACGGGCGGGTGTGGTGCTGAATGATCGGGCGAGGAGGGATTGTTGGATGAAGCGGGTTGGTGAGGGAGCGGTTAAAGGGGCGAGAGGACGGCGTGTAGCCGGGGAGAAGAACTGGCGAAGAATAGAGCCGACCATCTTGAAGGTGTGTTTCCCGAAATCGACGAGAGGTGTGTGGCTGATGGGTTCAATTGAAATCGTGGTCGAGAGTCCAGCCTTTCGCGACTTTCCTCCTACTGAAGCTCCAGCACCCAACAACTTTCCAATATCAAAATCTCAGCCTTCTCCAGTTCTTGAATCACGTGCCCTCACTTTCTTTCATGCCATGCCGTCCTCCGGGATTACTCACCCTCCGACTTCCGATGTCAGCATCACATGTGTTTTTTCCTTGTCCAAGGATCCACCAGGGTCTCCTACGTCATTGGACAACCCCAGGAAATCTCCACAAAGCCCAGGTTAACATCTGTGCTACCTACCGAAGGCTTCGTTGGGCGTGGTTATCCTCGGCTGGGGAAGGCCGATGTAAGTTGAACAACCGTCCTGTGCCGTGAGATGTGTCGGTAATGAAGGCGAAAGAAGAAAGTTATTGCATGCGGAGGAAAGATAATTGGTTTTGGGTCAATGAATACTCATGATCCGTCAGTGGGACATTCATCTTTTAAATTCATCAGGGTTTCCTCTTTGGTTATTTTGAATTTTGATCTTCATTCTTCAGCTTATCGTTGCGCGTAGCACTCCACTGTCTTGCCTCGGCTTGTGATCACCTCCCTCTACACCAATCTCATCCCCTCCTACTCCTACTCCTTCACCTACTCTTACACTTTTTTCTCCTTAAGACGTCCTTTTCCTTCTCTTCTTGGTAGCCTTCTTTGCTTGTAGCAAGTACCCTCTCTGCCTCACCAATTCCCCCAAGATGTCTTCATCATTCACTCGAGTCTTGCGTCCCGCCCTAAGAGGAGGACGAGGTCTTACACAGCGTCTCGCCGCCACTAGAGTTGCTACTGCTCGACCTGTGACGCGGACTACCCTGTGAGTTCTCTCAATTCTCCCCGTTGAAACAAGAAACAACACAAATTAACACTTATTGTAGCAACACCGCTCGTCCCCTCTCTACTACCACCCCTCGTCGCAATGAAACCATAGACATCACCGACATCCCTCCAACCCCCATCACTCACCTTTCAGAGGTCGAGGCTGCCATGCAGGAGACCGTCTCTAAATTCGCTACAGACGTTGTCCTCCCTCGGGCGCGCGACATGGACGAGGCCGAGGAGATGGACCCCGCCATTGTTGAGCAGCTGTTTGAGCAGGGTCTCATGGGTATCGAGATTCCCGAGGAGTTCGGTGGCGCCGGCATGAACTTCACCTCCGCTATTATCGGCATCGAAGAGCTCGCCCGCGCTGATCCCAGTGTCTCCGTCCTCGTCGACGTTCACAACACTCTCTGCAACACCGCCATCATCAAGTACGGTTCTTCCGCTATCAAGAAGAAGTGGCTCCCCCGTCTTGCCACCAACACCGTCGCTTCCTTCTGTCTCTCCGAGCCTGTCTCAGGATCCGATGCCTTCGCCATGGCCACCAAGGCCGTCGAGACCGAAAACGGCTTCAAGATCTCCGGCGGTAAGATGTGGATCACCAACTCCATGGAATCCGAGCTCTTCATCGTCTTTGCCAACCTTGACCCCAGCAAGGGATACAAGGGCATCACAGCTTTCCTCGTTGAGAAGGGCACCCCCGGCTTCTCCATCGCTAAGAAGGAGAAGAAGCTCGGTATCCGCGCCAGTAGTACCTGTGTCATCAACTTTGACGACGTCGAGGTCCCCAAGGAGAACCTTCTCGGTGAGCGTGGCCACGGTTACAAGTATGCCATTAGCCTCCTCAACGAAGGCCGTATCGGTATCGCCGCTCAAATGACCGGTCTCGCCCTCGGAGCCTGGGAGAACGCCGCCCGCTACGTCTGGAACGACCGCAAGCAGTTCGGTTCCCTCGTTGGAGAATTCCAGGGAATGCAGCACCAGATTGCCCAGGCCTACACCGAGATCACCGCCGCCCGCGCCCTCGTTTACACTGCCGCGCGCAAGAAGGAGGCTGGCGAGGACTTTGTCAAGGATGCCGCCATGGCCAAGCTGTACGCTTCACAGGTTGCTGGCCGCGTCAGTGGTCTTGCCGTTGAGTGGATGGGTGGTATGGGATTCGTCCGTGAGGGCCTTGCTGAGAAGTACTTCCGCGACAGCAAGATCGGTGCCATTTATGAGGGCACCAGCAACATTCAGTAAGTCAAACAGTAACGGAAAACGAGATGAACCATCTGCTAACATATTTTGTAGGCTCAACACTATCGCCAAGCTGCTACAGAAGGAATACACTTCATAGATGTAGAACAAGACTATAGAAAGGAGAAAGGATCTTAAATAGCAAGTAATGAAAAAAAAGGTCAAAATTTATACAAGCAATCATCATAACCTGCTTTATTTATATCCGTGACAGGGCGCGTAGAAATGGTGATCACGTCACAGCCATGTGCATTGCTTATTCTTCTCATTTGAAAGGAGGGAATCGTGCTATTCTCTAACGCTGTCATGTATTCAGGTGGTGACTTTACCAAGATGGCCACCACCATCCGCTTTTCTTGACTCGTCCCCCATTCACAAAACCATCCATGGAGAGAGAAGGGGTGACAAGGCAAGAAAGCATCCTCCGTCAGACAAACAGCCCTCCTCTTGCTATGTAGATGTCGCTGTTTCAGGGTATCCCGCCATCTACCATCGCTGTTGGGTATCCGATCGGCAAGTATCCCCCACCGTGGCGCCATCTCTTCTCCAGAAATTGCAAAACGTTCATCACATCAGACACTTATTCAAAGTCTGCAGTATAAGAAAAGCCCCGGAACTCTTCTTGCATGGCTTGGGATAGAACTGGACAGTATGTTAGTACCCAGAGACTCTGAGAAACATATTCTCGTCATCAATATAGACTTACCAGACTGAACAGGGGTCAGGACAGGAGTAACACTTGTAAACTCCGAGTCAAAGTTGCTAGTATCGGTCGCACTCTTGATTTGAGGCACAAATGGTGGCGGCACCCTCTTGTGGTAGATGTCATCCCAGTTGATGTTGCGGAAGAATGGCTGGCTCATCACCTCCTGGGCATCAGTAGGGCCACTTCCAAGTCGCTGGTCGGGTTCGCGGGTAAGGAGCTTCTGAAGGATAGAAACAGAGTCTCTAGGCATGTGGATAGGGTATAGAGGCTCATCGGCAAGAATGGCGTCGTAGATCTCGTCTTCGTCTTCGCCACGGAAGGGAGATTGCTGCAAAAGCATCTGGTAGATCAAGACGCCAAATGCCCACCAATCGACCGCACGTCCATACTTCTTATCCAGCAGAATCTGTATCATTGTTAGAGGGGGCCTTTTCGAACTTGAAATAGGGCTCTCATACCTCGGGTGCCATAAACTCTGGAGTACCACAGAAAGTGCTAGTGGTTGACGCATACCACATGTCTTCCTTGCATAGACCATAATCTCCTATCTTGATATGACCATCCATGCCAAGGAGAATGTTATCAAGTTTAAGATCACGATAGATAACGCCGTTCTCGTGGAAATACTTAAGTGCCAGGCAGACCTCGGCTGCATAGAATCTATAAATTGTTAGCAATACTTCATAGGTTCCGCAGACAGCACTTACTGAGCACGCTTGGTACCAAACTGTCCACGCTGAATATGGAGCATCAGATCACCACCACTGATATACTCCATGACGAAGTAAACACGAGTTTCCGTCTGGAAACAAGCATGGAGATTGGTCAGGAAGGGATGGCGTCCCTTGTTCGCAATCAAGAACACTCGCTTCTCCGATCTTATACTCTCAACTTCGTCATTCTCAATGATGAACTCCTTCTTCAATACTTTGATAGCGTAAAGCTTTCGGGAGCGTTTGGTCTCAGCAAGCATGACCTTTCCAAAGTTACCCTTACCCAGGACAGCAAGGAAGTTGAAGTGGTCCAGGCCAATTCGCTGACCGGTCCCAGGGTCTGAGGCCGAAGGTAGGGCCGTGCGTTGACCACCGGCGACTGACTGCTGAGGGGATACGGGAGACTGAGGGGTTTGCGGCTTAGGCTGGGACTGCTGCTGGTACATCGCCTGCTGCTGTTGCGGCTGCTGAACTGGAGGGAGTTGCTGTTGGGATGGCGAGTGTGGTGCCTGCTGCTGTTGTGCTGGTCGGGGCTGCGCAGCGGATTGGCCTCCAGAGTATCCAGGGTTGACGCTGGCGTAATCGGCCGGGTTATATTTGCGCTGCTGTTGCTGTTGCTGCTGCTGAGCCGCCCCGTACTGTCCACCCTGGCCATAAGCATCTTCCTGCGGCTGATCGTATCCGCCACTGTATCGTCCGTAATCCGATTGATGCCGTTGTCCGGCTCCAGGTCCTGGCCCAGGCATTCCAGACATGGCCGCAGATGCAGCCGCTGCCGCTGCTGAGCTAGACGAGGTGCGGTCGGGGTGTGGTCTTGATGCAGACTGGTTCGAGTACATGACCTTAGCAGCTTCTGTCGCCTCGGAAGAAGTCGTCGATCCCTGAGTGTAAGAGGTCGGGTGTGAGCTTGAGTAGGATGGAGACGATGAATGTGTGGTCGCTGTGGGACTTGTCTTGCCGGGCCTCAAGGTCTTGTCCGTAAGCGATGAAACCTTTGCCTGCCTCTGCTTCTGGGTTCGGATACCGTCCAAGATCTGGTTCGCAACGGCCATTGACATGCCGCAGAAATCAGGTACAAGATGCACACACTGGGCGTGTGAAGTGAGACCACATTCTAGAGATGATTAGCTTCAACTTGCAGGCATTATAGTAAGGGAACCAACCTGAACACTTTCGACAGTTCTTCTTTCCAAAGGGTAGGATATAACCGCAGTGACAGCACCAGTTGGCTGTCATATTCGAGTAAGGCTGGAACCTGTGTGGAATACGGTGGTTGATCTTCTCCTCATCAGGATCCGTCTCAGCGTTACTCTTGCTAATGCACTTGGTGACAACGCTGGAATAACATTTGGTGTGGCAAGTGTATTTGCAGTCCTCGCACTGCATACCGGCCGAGTACTTGAGGAAATCCCCACAGAGCGCGCAGCGCATGATGTTGTAGAACTGGTGCTGCACGAACTTATGGCCGTACATCTCGTGAACCTCCTCCTTTCGCTGACGAACGGCGCCCTTTCGGCCGAGACCGAGGTCGACAGGCCGCCTATCCTTGTTGGTCTTGTCGAAGCTCATCTGGAGCTGGATCTGTCCCGTAGGTTCCAGATTGAACCACCCGTCGATAGGTCCCGTCATGACCTGAGGCTGGGGTCCAGGCACTCCGTACGCACCCTGACCACCCTGACCACCTTGGCCGCCTTGAGCTCCGGCAGGGCTTGGCGAACCCCCGAAGGAGCCTTGGGATGGGCTCATGGGGAACTGAGAAGGAGCACCAGCAGTGTTTCCCATTCTATCAGCAGAAACCCAACCCGAGCTGTTCATCTCGGCCTCGATCCTCTTGCGACGCATCTCCTCAACAATATCGGAGATTCTGACCCAAAGCATAGCGATGGGCATCGGGTGCTCGCCAGGCTTATCATACACCGTCAACTCGATCTCGTTGGCCTTGTCGACTTCAATATTGTGATATTCAGCCTCCCAGCGATCGTTTCGCGAGGCCCTTGTTCGTGCCATGACAGTGTCCTCAACTTTAACAGCAACGAACGTTTCGGGCCCTCTTGCGAACCTGCCCGTCGCAGCGTGGTCGACATCCTTCACGGCCATCACTCGAATGGACAACTGTCCGCTCAAAGGCTTCCTGAGGTTAGGAGCATTGATAGAATCATCTAATATGTGTCAGTCAAAACAAAGATAGTGCAGGGCTGCAGTCTTACCATCCTGAGCATCCGACGAGTCCATGTCGATGTGCAGCTCTTCATATCTCTTCAATGCCTGCTTCAAGAGTACAATCTTCTGCTTGCTCTCGACCCTACGCGCGGCGGCATCCGCCTTGCTTTTACGATCACCCTCCATGCTGTACAGCTGAACCATCTTTTCAATGCCTTTGAGATACTGCTCCTCGACATTGAGCTTGAACTGGATCTGCGATAGCATCAGCTGAATGCGGGGTCCCAGATGCGGTGTATCGTATTTGATGAGATCTGGAGGTATGTTAGCGTTTGTCCTGATATGGCTTGCAGGTTTCGTTATCAGGAACAAATCTACGAACCTAGCTTGGTAAAGTTGGGTCTTGGCTTTGGAATACCAGAGCCAGGACCAGGAGGAGCATATGGGTGCTGAGGAGGCATCAGATCGGAGTGGCCACCACTCTGTCCATACTGCATGGAACCGGAGCCAGATCCATAAGAGCCGCGATCGCCTGCACCATAGCTAGAGCCATCCTTGGGGGGTGGTGCTGGAGGCGCTTTGCCGCCGTCTGGATCACCACCGGAGACAGACATTCCATCAACACCTTGTGTGACGTGTCGCATTTGGATATCACGGAGCTTCTCTTCGAAGAACTGGAGGTTTCGACGGCCATCGCGCATCTGTGAATCAAGACGGGAACGAACCGCTTCGTTGTTAGTCTGGGCTCTCATGGCGTTGGCGGCATTGATCAGAGCTTTCTCTCGCTCGATCTTCTTGTAGATATTCTGCATCGCTTCTTCATCGTTCATGGCGGTTACTGTTGCGCGTTGCGTACGCGCAGGACGACAAAGTGCCTAAAGTGGGTTTTCGATGGGAGAGGTCGACTGGATACAACCGGTTCTGAAGGAATCGTCAGGTCGAATGTGTTAGATGCTTCTCACGAGCTCCACTAGACACCTAAACCAGAGAGGTTGGCTGTAAAGGGTTTGGGTTTCCACAGCGAAAAGACTCAGTGTGGCCTCTGTGTAGCCGTTCGCCAAGTTCCTATAACTTGCGGAAACTGGCGACGGCTATGATAAAGGGGGGTGGGGAGGCGAGGTGAAGACAAGGTGCCGACGGAGTGAAGGGTGGTGTGGTGGGAGATGTCGTCAGTATTAAAACGGGTGGGAGTTTTGGGGAG
>JABGLY010000103.1:0-30400 GCA_013623525.1 Fusarium dimerum
CTCATTCTCAAACACCCTCCCACCCGAATGCAATCGGGTCGACGCTCCCCACTAAGAATCCATCGATACGCCCCAGAGACGCCCCCCCTTCCAGTGGTCCCCCAGCACTGGGCTACCGAATCACCCCTAACAACCTGGGATCAACCTGTGAGAAAAGGGCAGAGACTAAGAAAGAGAAGAAGAAAAACCTAGCTCAAACTAGCTTCCTGGCTTCTACACACTCCCATCCTGGTTTGAGAGACCTGGGCTAGAACTGGAACTGGAACTGGAACCAGAGCTAACCCAAGCCAAAAGCTTGCCCGTGTCTACTCTGAGCACTTGAACTGCCATCCATTGAAAAGGCGTTGCGTCCCGCGTCACATCTTTTCTTCTTGCCTTGGTCCCCCCTTCCCACCTTATTCCGCCTTTGTTGGACTGAACATCTCTCACTACCTTACTTGTTGAAATACATTTATCATTCTCCAAGTCTCCTCTCGTTCTTTATCATCAGTCCTCCCCCCATCTCCTCGTCTACAGATAACAAAGGCACGGGAATACCTGGGAACTCGAGATCAAACACCGGACACGGAAAGGAAAGAAGACGATCCAACAAGGACGAATCCAATCCATCGATTTCCGCTCTCTTGTCAGCCCTAGGTGGGATAAAAAGGAACAGAGGTCCATTCACTACTAGAGCTACTTAGCTTCAGTAGTCAGTTTTACTCTGTTGCGTTACTGTGCGTGCGTGCTTCAGCCCGTAGTACAAAACCAATCCATCCTCCCAGCAACGCCCCCCCGGTCGTTTTCCTTAGCTTGCCTGGGTCTTGACCTTCTCTATCTCCAACAAATTCACGTTCTCTGCATCATTTGCTCCGAGTCCTCTCACTCTCTTTTCTTCCCAACAAGAAGAGACGACCATTTGGCATCGGCAGACTTTTATCGTCTTGGTATAATTCGCAATTGGTTACCGCTGCAACCTCCCCACCAGCCCTTAGACGACCGCCTCGAGTATCGTTTGCACGCTTCTTCAAATGTCATTAGAAGAATTATAACGACGACGTCGACTCCACTGCGAACCGTTTCGCTCTGACATACATCTTACTTCGTTACGATATTAACGGACAATCCCCTTGACAGGTGCTTGTTCAGTATATCGTCCAGTAACATCGAGAGACCAGAGGCTGTAGAACCATTCATCTACAGCAATTCTTCTCTCGTAGTGTCTGTCACATTTAGATTCCGGTTCGATTTGAGCTTCTCGACACTTCCCACCATCCAGCATGGAAGCTTCTTCGCCTTTAGCGGCCCTGCACCGTCCAATGCCTGTTCCTGGCTGGGGCAGCAGGGACGTCTTCCGACCTCACACTCACACCCACTTCTCAACAGCTTCGGCCACTTCTGCAACATTGAGTCTTCGAGAGCAGCTACATAAGAGTACTGCCGATTACTTCAATGTCAAGGATGTTCGAGGCTCCTCACCTGCCGCCAGCCTAGCTGCCGATCTCTCTCAAAATTTCCGTCTAGACAGCGATGGGAGGTATGTTGCGCCTGGTAGTCGGGATATGCATGTCTTTGAGTTAATCATCACTTAGCCCACACTTCCCCACCCCTCGAAGAGCTCTCTTCACTGCCGGCATGATGAACATGGACGCCCGAGGTAGGATACTCGATGGAGAGATGCTTCTATTGGTTTCCCTGTAGGCTAACTGTCGTGTCTTGCAGCGTCTGCCACAACACCTCCTCTGCCATCCTCCTCACCCGCTCCTCTGGTCGAGAGGATGGAGCTATCACCACTTCCTCACAAGGCCCCTTTCTTCACGCAGTTCGAGATTACATCTCCAACTCCCGGTTCAACACCAGCCGCTGACGACGAAATGATGCTGGACTCCCCTGCCCCTATCTCTCGTCAATCATCCCTGGAGCCGCCGAAGCACATTATGGCTGAGTCAGTTTAATTGGCACATTCCTTAGAGTCCCTGTACTGACGCCCCGTCTTAGTCGAAGAATAGCAGTGCCCCGTCGACCCTCCCTCACTCGCATGAAGGGTTTCAGCACTACCGCTGTCCCATGCCGCCCGCACAACGATGCGGAACTGCCTCCGTTTCGGTTCGGTGCTGGTCCGAGACTGAGCCATACCAGCTCCAACCTGTCTCTGAGTGAATGCTTCGACTCTGCCTCACCGCCACAAGAGCGTAGACCTGCCTCAGCTAACAGTCCTTGCCCGGGCCTCCCTATCGGCCTCCGTGCCAAGCCTCAGTTCCCGCAGTTTACTGGTTCGGCCTACCGTTCAGCCTCAAATAACTGCCATGCCCGTCGACAGTCCAACCCCTTTCTGCGAAACCGCAAGCAGTTCCGTCGTTCACTGAGCATGTTTGAGAGCCCTGCTGATATCATGAAGTCCAAGGCCGAAGGCGAGGAGACTTCCTCATCCGCTCTGCAGTCTGTCATGGACGTTGAGGAGGCTCAACAGCCCGTGCTACCACACTTCCTTACCGAGGACCCAACAGATACCATCCCTCGTATTACCAAGGAGACCCTTGTGAATGTACTCGAGGGCAAGTACTGTGAGCACTTCGATCAGAAGATGGTGATTGACTGTCGATTTGAGTACGAGTATGACGGTGGTCATATCGAGACTGCCGTGAACTACAACGACAAGGATCTGCTTACCAACCAGCTCTTCAAGACCCCCATGACTGGACGTACTCTCCTCATCTTTCACTGCGAGTACTCTGCTCATCGTGCCCCCCTCATGGCTCGCCACATTCGATCCGAGGACCGTACCGTGAATGCGGAGTTTTACCCCAAGCTCACCTATCCCGAGGTCTACATTCTCGATGGTGGATACTCTGGTTTCTTTGCTGAGCACCGTGACCGATGCTACCCTCAGGAATACGTCGAGATGTCAGATGAGGCCCACCAGCGTACATGCGAACGAGAGATGAGCCGGTTAAAGTCTCGTAAGGGCTTGGGCCGAGCCCAGACTTTTGCTTTCGGCCAACGAGAGCCCTGTGTTGAAGAGTCTCCCACTGCTCCCAGCCGCCCTCAATCACGGCCTCATTCACGACAGCTTCATGCCCCCATCAACATGATTTCCGAATCTCCTCTCCTCGTGGAGAGATCACATACCCGCCGCATGGCGTCTTACTAACTGCGCTCGGCCAACGCGCCCTGTCCGCCGTGTTCGTGGTAAAAAAGCAGACTCGATGGTGCTGGTCTCATTCGAGTCTGCTCAAAATCTTTGACCATTTGTGTCTCTCCTTCCACATGTCGTTACGATACCGTCCACGCACATGCTGATAATGTAACCCTTGACCTGTCCTGATGGATATTCAGTGACTTATGGACTTTGGCGACATGACAACTGACTCATCCCGCTGGGTGCTCTCATTCTTAGTCAGCCAACCCCAAACAATCCTCACAAACCAGACGCATGATCACAGTATTACCACGACCCGGAATGACCTCCTTCGCATTAGAATCTGGCCCGAGTTCTCGACGAACGACTTTGACTTTATTGTTTATTCTACTTCTTTACTTTCTTTTGTCTTGGCACAACTTTTATGGCATACAACGCATCCGGTGTTCGATCTCGATATCAAATGGCAACATTCCCCCAAGAGTTCAGTCATGCATTTTCCATGCTCTGGACTCTTACGTCTTCTTTCTGCAGTTTTCGGGCGCTATCTTTATTGTTTCCCAGCGTTTCTTCAAAAAATTGCATTTTCCAGCGGTGGCCTCCATTACCTGCATTCGGCTTTTGACACATGTCGCGGGAAATACATCATCCCCTCGCATACCATGACGACTATGGCAAAAGCCTCGAGTAACCATAGACATCATATGTCTCGGTACCTGCCTCAACTGTTCTTCATCTTCATCCAAAGGCATGCTCTGTGTCAGAATTCCAAGGCACAGCACCAGGTGGTGACTGCACAACGTCACTGATATGACCTCTCGAGATACCGATAACCACAGACCTCGGATACACATACCGTCCACATACAGCCTTTCTGCGCATATTGCCGCCTTTATACCCTAGACACTTCAGAACAAGGACTCGGTGTCTCTCTCTCTCCCTTTTTCTCTTTTTGTTCCAACACTTCTCAACTACATATTCCCCATCCTCTTCACAACAAGATCAGAAGAAGGAATACAATTTTCACAACAACCCTCAAGGCCCGAATTGTCTTCCATGTTGATGGCAACAATTCGGGCGGTCTGGTTTCGCGGTAGAAAGAAGATATAACTTCTACTGCACTGTACTATTCTGTAGGACTAGCTTGGGTGTAGCCGGAGGTGTTAAGCTGGCTGAAAGTGGTTTGCCAACTGTACATTATTTAGGAGTAGAGGGGGTAGTCCCCGTAGCTAGCAGATTCCTACAATTGAGGGAAAACAGTTAAAAGTTAATCGCGTTCGCTTTGCTGGTGAGCTCCGTGAACTGCTATTACGGGCTATAACAAGTGCTGATTCAACCCATTTCGATTCGGAGGTCTTGGCTCTCACCTAGACGTCTGTTCATCCGCTGTCTAATGCCATACGTCCGCTCAACCATGATATTGTTTTGAGCTCGTATACTTATCACTGCGGCCTTTCATTCCTGGAAGTGTACAGAGCCATATTCCATATTATCAAATACGCCTCTTCGATCGAGAAGAGGGAGTAGAAGAAGAGTAAAATTTTATCCTTATGGCAACTGAGATCTCCGATATGCTTGCTATACGCAGCTCCGTTTCGTTGCTGGAGTACATATATATCTAACCCCTAGCCTGCTCCCAGAAAAAAAAAACATCAACACCCCAGACCAGCCTTATATGCTCCTTTAGAAAACGCCATCCCATGCAATCATCCCAAATGATAAAAGAAAAGCAAAAAACAAAGGCAGATACTTGGCCTAAACTGTAGAAACTCTATGTCAAGGTGAAATCCCATTCCTTAAACGCCGCTTTGAAAGCCTCAGCATCTTTGGTTTCCTCTTCGACCGTTTGCTCGCACTCCTTCCAGCTGATCCTCTGCTCTAGGCCGAGGAGTTTGGCCACAACTCGACGTCCAAACTGGAGATCAAAGCGCGTCTCGGTGGGTAGGGGCATGACGAGAGATTTTCCCTTAATCTTGTTTTCGCCGTCATCAGTCCATAACCACACGCGGAAAAAGTCACCACCTGCTTCTGCCTGTTGTTGGAGCGTAAGCTCGCGGGTCGTAAAGGCAGGGTAAGAGTTGTTCTCTGCCTCAACACGGAAGGCAGCTTCAGCGATGCCCTTTGTGATGAGGTCAGCTGGGAGGGCGAGGAGCTGCCAGATAATGTGGACGTTGCGGTCACGACTGATCTCCCAGGTAACAGCGCCAAGTTTGTGGGATGATTTGGAGGCGATCATGGCTTGAATGGCCTCACGGAAGCGAGTCATTTCGTTGTATGTCTTGACAGCTTCGCCAGAGGGGTCGGTGACGGGGCCGATGCTCGTGATGGTGGGATTGTGGGCTAGAGGGATGATGATCAGGTGCGCAGAAAAGTCCAGACCCTGCTCTTGAAAAGTAATCGACGTGGGAAGAGGGCCTTTTGCGGTTGTCACATATGCATCGTCGCCGATACTGCAGCACATGTGCGTAGAGATGTTTGGGTTGGAGAGACAGAAGTAGCACTGGTCTGGTCCAGGGGGAGGGGACCGATGTCGACGCTTATGTCTTCGACCACGGGAATTGTTATCGTATCCATCATTGTAGCGATCTTCCCTCGGTGGACGCTTCTTGGATACTTGGTTGAATGGTGAAGAGGTAGCCCCTGGAGGTACGCCAACGTCGGCCTTGTTCAGGGTGAAAGCATACATGGCTTTAGCTTTGGCATCATTGCCAAATGGCGCCATTGAGATGAATCTCGTAACGTTGATGCTGTCGGTCTCCTTTTCGTTAGGATGAACAAATGGTTCTCGTTCATAGAAGAAAGGTCCAGGTGAAGATGAGAGGTGGTAGCGAGGTTTCAGGGCCGTGCAAAGTTCAGCGATGGATGTTGAGCTTGGTAGAGAAGCATGCTGCGCAGGATCAAGAGCATTCTTAGAGCCTGTCCAGACACCTGTGGGCCACATGGATGTTAAGAGAATGTCGGCAGAGTTGGCTCCACGTAGGCTCTTTGCATCGTCTGCCGTGTGGAAAGGCAGGTGTTGTTCCTTGGATTGACCAGCCACAAGGTTTTCATCTAGTTGACCACCCAAAGCAACAATTCGAATCCCATCCGAGGTTTTGGTTACACTGCGCTTGCCCAAGAACTGCAAGTTGGGGCAAATCTCTTCGTCGGCTTCAGCCTTGGCTGCAATCGGAGGCGGTAGGGGATGGTTGCCAATGGTAAAATAAGTTGGTAGAGGAACCTCGATGGATCCATTGAGGAGAGCATTAACCTCTTCATCTCCGCCCTCTGGGCTGAAAACGTCGCCGGTGAGAATGGCTATAGAGAAGTTGTTCTTGGACTGAAGGGTTGCAAGCTTCTTGAATGCGGGCTCGAGCTGACCATTGAGGCTGCCCAGAACAATACTAGAGAAGAAAGCGTCAGCTACAAGAAATCGAGTAAGAAGAGATGATATTCTCACATCTTTGGTGCAGCCATGATGGCTTTGGTTTAATCAGTTACAGCAAGTTTGGGTCAACGTTTGTTTGCTGAATGAATCAATACCAAAAGCGAGCGCGTGAAGCTATGATGAAAGTGGTTCCTACCTAGTTCAGTGAAGCGCGTGAAAGAGAAATGTTCGATAAGAGTTTGCGGCGCCGTTTTAATTGGCTACATTGATGCCCCACATGCTTGGACGCTGCCTTATCAGTTCCACCGGGAATCAACCGACAAGAAAAAAAAAAAAAAAAGTTAGGAAATTTTGGCGGGCAGGATTTATCGCGGCAGAAATGAAAGCTCTGCTTCTTGTCTTCGTCTCTTTCTTTTCCTTTTCGTGGTCAAGATTTTGCAAAGTCGCAACACCTTTGGTGCAAAATCTCCCAACCAGACCGCCCAAGATGCCTTCCAACTCATCTGGGCGTATTACAAAGACCCGAAAGAATAACAAGTTAACTCCTCATCAAAAGAATCACAGATGGGAATCATTCACAACCAAAATTTCAAAATTCAGCTCTCTCCAGCCTCTACGGAAAGTTCGCCGCCATGATCTCGATAACGAAGACTTGTCCACGACGACGTCGTACTTTCAGACCGGGTTGCAGAAGTGGTCGGAACTTAATGTCTCAAAACCTTTTGTCAATTTCAAGCGAGAGGTGCTCCCTCTGTGCGAAAGCTTACCGCAGATTCTACATTTTGAGCAGCGAATAATGGACTCTCTGGCCAAGTACATTTCTGCACAAGAGAAGGAAGGCCTCGAACCACTGCTAGATCTCCTCACAGCTTTCTCCCATGACTTGGGTGTGCGCTTTGAGAAACACTATGGAAGGAGTCTTGACTTGATCGTGGCTATCGCCTCCAAGCCCCAAGATGTGGAGGTTATCGAATGGACTTTCGGAGCCCTTGCTTTCCTGTTCAAGTACCTCTCGAAGCTTCTTGTGCCCGATTTACGGCCGACATTCAGAGTCATGGCACCTTTGCTTGGAAAATCTCGACATCCTCCTCATATCGCTCGATTCGCCGCCGAAGCCCTCAGCTTTCTCGTCAAGAAAGCCGCTGCCCCGTCGCACCGGGAGACTGCCCTTAAATACCTTGTCGATTGTGCCAGAGATGATCTCCTAAGCATAAAGTCGGACCGACAGTTTGTCCTTTACAAGGACGGTCTTATGAATATGTTTGCCGAGGCGATCAAGGGCACCGACAACATCATTCATTCGACTGGCCCAGCTATTTTCGCTGCTCTCGTTGACGCCATCCCTGACGAGGAGCGTAGTCTTGCGGAGGAGACAGTTTGGACCGACGTCGTTTGTGGTGTTCTGACTAGTGTTATTCATCATGCTACCCATGATACCTTTGGAGAATTTGCAGATGGTGTTTCACAAACCATCCGTTCAAATATCGACAGAGAGCACGCCGCTGACCAGCAATGGAGGTTTGTTCCCTTGTTCAGAATTTGCGGGACACTGGCCGGAGTGCGAAGAGGAAACCGCATGAGCGACTGGGCCCCGCTGGTCCGTAACGTTGTTGATATGTTGTCAACAATTACCAAGGCGTCACCTGAGGTGCCTGAGGAAGCTGGAAGCGTTGTCTGGAATTCGATTCTCGTCAGCACTGCCATAGTCTGGCACCATGCCCCGATCGACTCATTGATACCCCATATTGTACCGCTCGTTCAGTCCTTGACTCGGGAGCCATTCATGAAATGGTTTATTCCTTTCTGCTCATACTTCTGCGAGCTCGATGCTCAACGATTCGGAAGCTTGTTTAGAAATGATTTTCAAAAGTATGACATACATCCACATATGATTCGATCTCATATGCTAATAGTTACAGATTCATCGCAAGCCATTGGTCAGAAGGACAAAACGAAGATATGCTCTGCATCTTGCTGCCAAAGATGATAGACAATCGCGCATTTCCTCCTGCTGGTGAAAAGGATAGCTGCCGATTACCACAGACATGGCAGGATCAAATCGTTTCCAAGTTCGAGCGACTTGAAATCTCGCCCTTCCCTGAACGCGGGCCTTATAACAAGGATCCCCAAGTTTGGCGAGATCGATGCCTGCCAAAGTACTCCTCCCTACTTCGAATTTTAGAATTAACAACCGTACACCCTTCAACTGATGGTCGCATCGCTGAGCTCTTGCTCCGAAAACTCAAGCTTGCTCTGCGACCTTCGACTTCCTTAGCATCCGATGAGGTTCACTTCATTGTCAGCCAAGGATTCCATGCTTATCTCCGTATGAGCAAGGCCTCTGCTTCGGTCGACCCTACACTGAGCCCCTTGCTCCGGGCTGCAGTTCCACGATTTGCACAGTCCGTTGGCTTTCTCCATGCCTATCTCGCTTACGAACAGATTCTGCGAGAATTGGATAATGTTGAACGACAGAACAGTACCAGCAGTGAAGGCTCTTCAACTGAAGAGGATCCTGTCGCGACATCACTGATTAGCAATCTGAGCTCCCCATCTCATGAAATTCGCCTAGCGTCTTTGGAGCTTCTTAAACAGATGAATCCTTCAGACTCCTCCGGTTCAATTGATACCATGATTGACGTCGAACAAACACCGTTCAACCTCGGAAACACGAGAGGTATCGCGATGCTTCTGCGGAAGCTCGGCATCAATTACGCTTCTCTCGAGGGCAAGTCTTGGCTGCAGCAGGCTATTCCATCCTTCTTATTCGGCATGATGACGGTAAAACTGTCGCCTGTATGGGATGACACAGTGGAAACGATGAAGGAGGTAGCTCAGAGCAAAGTTGGAGAAGAAGCCATTTCATCCATTGCTTTTCAGTGGCTGAATGTGCCTTCGGCTCGTTGGGGACCACCTACCGCCGACGCAACGCCATCACGACGTAATTTCGTTTCCGACTTTGAATGTACCACAGTGAAGCGTTTGGAGAACGTGGCAGCAGAGGTTCAGATAGCCATTGACCGTCCAGACGATCTGATGCTGCAAGACTTTGACGAGAAGCAGCGGACGGTAGACAACACGTCTGACAACTCAAGATCAAGGGCATTGCGTGTTTTTAATGCCATGCCCATGATTGCTGAAAAACGGTCTCGTCAGCTTGTTCCTCATTTCCTTTCTTGGGCTGGCGATGAGGATCGGGTCCTTGATTCTGCGGAAGACGAGACTGCTGCAGAAGGTGCTACCTGGTCTCTGGCGGATCGCAAGGCTCTTCTAGGAGTCTTTGCGCAGTTCATCAACCCTCGCGTTCTCTACCAGCATGAGCACGTCTATACCGCTCTCCTGGCGCTGATGGAGAATGGTGATGCGGAAGTTCAGAAATCTGCTCTGAAAGCCATCCTCGCCTGGAAACAAGAGGCAATCAAGACTTACAAAGAGAACCTTGAGTTTCTCCTCGACGATGCTCGTTTCAAGAACGAGCTTACTGTCTTCCTTCAGAGCGACACAACCATCAAATCAGAGCACAGAGCTGAATTAATGCCTGTTCTGCTGCGATTGTTGTATGGCCGAACCATCTCCAAGAAGGGTGCAGCCAGTGGTCGCCATGGCCTATACGCTACTCGACTGGCGGTACTAAGAAATCTCAGCGTTGAGGATATGGGAAGTTTTCTTGACATTGCAGTCGGAAAGCTTAAGGATGTCTGTGTCGTGAGCGCACCCAAGAAGGTTTTCGAGCAGCCTATAATTCCTGTTCGAAAGCAGGTCGGTTTCCTCAACATGATTTCGTCTGTTATCTCGGAGTTGGGAACCAATGTTACTCCTTACGTGGAGACCATCCTCAACTCCGTCCTCTACTGTCTTGTGTATGCATGCCGCCAGCTAAGCGGAACAGCGGCAGACCCTGAGACTATTGCTGGGGAGGAGGATGGGGATGAGGATGAAAAGACTAGCACGCAGTCACTCCTCAAGATGACCAGGTCTGTAGGGCTGAAATGCTTGATTGCGCTATTTCAGAACGCCCAGACCTTCCAATGGGAGCCCTACCACGACATCATCATTCAAGACGTTGTTGCGCCCAGACTTGATAATCTGCCAGCTGAGACAACTCAAGGTGTTTCGGGCATGCTGCAGCTGTTTTCGACATGGTCTGTTCTTCCTCGGGTGGCCTTGTTCCTCTCCCCTCACGATAAAGCTCTCCCCAATGGCGTTCTCCCTAAGGTCATCGAGTGTCTATCCATCGAGAAGGGTAAGGGCGAGGTCAAGATTCATGCCTTGGGCATTATCCGCAATCTGGTGAAACTTGCAATTGCGCCTGCGGAGGAGTCTGAGTACAACGAAGTGATCAAAGCCGAACTCCTGGACCCTAATGCTGCAGCAATTCTGAACCAAATCACTGCCGTTTTGGAAATGTCTGGCATCAGCAACGATCTACTGGAAGCCTGTGTAGAGACCATCCTTGCCATGGCGCCAATTGTACATGATACCGGACACATACAATCAGTCATTAAGATGTCCATCTTCTTGCTGAACCAGCCCCCTCGGCGAGTCAACCCTAGACTAAAGGGCAGAATCCTCCTTGTTGTGGAAGAATACATCTCGCGTTCTGGCGCTATCGAGGATCAAGCCCTCCTGGAGGAAGTTTATAATACCATCTCTTCTCTCTTCAGTTATTTCAAAGATCGTGAGAACCGGCAGTCTCTATCCAGGGCGCTGTTGGCTATCGCGAACAAGGACAACGACGTCCGAGAAGTTGCCGAACTTTCCGCCGCCCTCAACTCGTTCAAGGAGGGCCGTATTGACGAGCCGGATTATGACAAACGCCTGGCTGCCTTCACTAAGATCTCTACCGAGAGAGCAACCCCGCTGTCGCCCAAGCAGTGGCTACCTCTGCTGCACAACTTGATCTTCTTTATCCGCAATGACGAAGAATTTGCCATTCTCTCGTCCAACTCGGCAGATGGTATTCGTAGATTCATTGCCGACGCAGCCGCATGTGATGAGGAAGACCCCAAAGCCAGATTCAATAGCTATCTGCAAGACGTCATTTTACCCTCGCTCTATTCTGGCGCCCGTGAGCCCTCAGAGTCAGTACGACGAGAGTATCTTCGTGTGCTTGGGTTCCTCCTCACCACAATGCCACAATGGACACCTATTGCTGATTTAGATGCCTTATTGACCGAGCAGGCCGAGGACTCGACAGAACCGTCATTCTTCTTCAACATTCTCAGTCCTGCCACAGCCAGGCAGCTGGAGGCTCTTCGTATCCTCGAGACAGCCAACGGCCAGAAGGAAATGGGTAGCCAGAACCTAGCTCAATTCTTCATCCCTCTCCTCGAGCACTTCATCTTTGGCCGTACCGATGGAAGCGATGACCATGGACTGGGTGCCCAGGCTACAAGCACGATCGGCGTGTTGGCAAAGTCTCTTCACTGGAAGCACTACCGAACGACTTTACAGAGGTACATTGGGTACATTGAGTCCAAGCCCGACCTCCAGAAGCAGACCATCCGATTATTGAGCAAGTTCGTCGATGCACTAGTGTCCGCGGCCGAAGAATCCCCCGAGGAGCGTATGGATGTAGAGGAGACTGAGGCGTCTTCCCTGACCAGCACAAGACTTCCCCTGACGATGCCTCGATCAGAGAAGCTGGCCAGCGAAGTCAGCACCATCTTTTTGCCGCCCCTTGTCAAGCATCTCCATGAAAAGGACGAATCTGAAGTCAGTTATCGAGTACCTGTTGGTGTGATCATTGTCCGGCTGCTCAAGCTGTTGCCATCCGATCAGATGAGCCAGAAGCTGGCAGGTGTGTTGACTGATATCAGTCACATCCTGCGAAGTAAATCATGGGAAGCTCGCGAGATGGCACGCGATACTCTTGTCAAGATCACAGTTATCCTTGGCCCCTCTTTCTTCGGGTTTGTTCTAAAGGAGTTGCGGGGAGCCCTCACCAAGGGTTATCAACTGCATGTTCTCTCCTATACCATGCATTCGATCCTTGTCGCTGCCGTGCCAGGATACTCTCCCGGTGACCTTGACTACTGCCTACCTCTGATCATGCTCACCATCATGGACGATATCTTTGGTGTGATTGGTCAAGAGAAGGACGCTGAAGGATACATCAGCCAAATGAAAGAGGTCAAGAGCAGCAAGAGTCCAGACTCTATGGAGCTTGTTGCCAAGAATGCTTCGATCACCAGCCTTATCGAGCTCGTTAGGCCATTACAGGCTCTCCTGATGCAGAAGGTTGACCTCAAGAGAGTACGCAAGATCGACTCCCTCATGTCGCGCATCACATCTGGCCTTTTGCAGAACCCGGCTGCCGAGAGCCGCGATACTCTCGTTTTCTGTTACGAAGTGATTCAGAATGTCTACAATTCGCAGAAGCCTGAAGTTGAGGAGAAACTCGATCCAAGAATTAGAAAATATCTTGTGCAGCGAGGTGCTAAGAAGAGCGGAGAGCGCGGCACCACTACCAAGCACACATACAAGCTTATTCGTTTTGCGGTCGACATCCTCAGGTCTATCCTCAAGAAACACGACAGCCTACGCAACGCCAGCAACATTGCTGGTTTTGTGCCAATCTTGGGTGATGCCATGGTGGGAGGGGAGGATGAGGTGAAGATCTCAACATTCCGTTTGCTTGCGGTCATTGTCAAGGTCCCTTTCCCTAATGACGATGGAACCAACCTGTACAAGGTTGCCGTCAAGGAGGCCACCAAGAGCATCTCGATGTCTGTTTCCACCACGACTGACCTTTCACAAGCAGCACTCAAGATGCTGGCTGTCGTTCTACGGGACCGACGAGATGTCGCTATCAAGGATGCCGCGATCGACATGCTGCTTGGGAAGCTGAAGGACGATCTGACTGAGCCACTGTACAGACACGTCACCTTTAACTTTGTACGGTCTGTCTTGGATCGCCATATCGAGACAGCTTCTGTGTACGATACCATGGACTATGTTGGAACTGTCATGATCACAAACGACGACAAAGATACGCGTGATCTGGCTCGTGGAGCTTTCTTCCAGTTCATTCGAGAGTACCCGCAGAAGAAGGCTCGCTGGGCCAAGCAACTCAACTTTATCGTCGCCAACCTCAAGTACGAAAGAGAAGGCGGTCGTCTGTCTGTCATGGAGATGGTTCATCTGCTGCTGATGAAGTCTTCTGACGATTTCGTCCAGGAGATTGCTGCCACCTGCTTCCTGCCTCTATTCTTTGTGCTCGCCAATGACGATAGTGAAAAGTGTCGACTTGCCGCCACGGAACTTTTGAAGGAGATCTTCCGCAAGGCCGACAAGGATAAGACTCAAACTTTCCTCGGACTTATGCGAACGTGGCTGGGTAACGATGAGAACGAGGCTGTTCTCAAGTTAGCTCTCCAGATGTTTGGCTACTACATCGAGTCTCATGAGAATGCCTCCAAAAACAAGAAGGACTTCAAACTTGTTCTTGCAAAGGTCAATGACATTCTCGATGCTGAAGATATCCGCGATACCGATGCCGAGCTTTTAGAGGCTACTCTGGAGGTCGTTCGTGTATCCATGGCTGTTTTCCCCGACAAGATCTTGTCCAGCGACAGTGAGAAGCTGTGGTCCAACGTCGCTAGGTGTCTTGCCCATGAGGAGACGTCTGTCAAGCTGGCGGCTATCGGGCTCATCAGCTCATACTTGGCTGACTTTGCGCAGAATGGTGGAAATGTACCTGTTGGCCAGTCTGTCAAAGGAAGCTATGGCCTCGTGTTGGATCTACCCAAGATCCAGGACTTGGTCCGTCTCGGCCTCGGTGTTGTAGCGACGCGAAACGTCGATGAGAAGCTGGCTGCCGAGGCTACCCAGGTCTTGGTCTTCCTGGCTCCTCGCCTGCCGCTACGACCAAAGACGACTGAGGTTGAGGTTGCTGAGGCTGAGCAGGAGGAGGAGGAAGAGGAAGAAGAAGAAGAAGAAGAAGAAGAGAAGATCCACCAGAAGCACAAGGATCTTCAATATCTGTTTTGGCGGTTGTCGCACATCATCCGACGGGAAATTCCTCCCCGAGCGGTTGCCATCACCCCCAAGATTGCGGCAATGGAGATTCTCGAAACGATCTGTCGCCGATCTTCCCTCGAACGACTTCAGCCATCCTTCAAGACGATTCTGCTACCGCTCCATAACTTGACTGATCCATCCATCGCTCCCCCCTTCACGACAGACGAGGCGTTCAAGACCAAGCACGAAGGTCTCAAGACTCGCGCGCAGATTCTCATGGACTCGCTACAGAAGAAGTTTGGAACGTCCGAGTACACCAAGCAGCTCCTCGCTATCCGTGAGGAAGTCAGGGCCAAGAGAGAGATGCGATCAAGCAAGAGAAAGATCGAGGCGATTGCCAATCCCGAGAAATATGGAAGGGATAAAAAGAAGAGATTTGAGAAGAACAAGAGTCGCATCAAGTCACGATCCAAGGAGCAAAAGGCCTACAGACAGTCATACAAGGGCTGGTAAGGGAGTAGCATGCATTGAAAGGCGTTTCAAGGTTGCATTGATATGGGTTATATGAGTTTCTCACTGGCGTTTCCCCCTGGGCTCTTCTTGCAAGGTTCCCAAAGATAAAAAGTAGAATTTTGCATAGAAATGAACATAGAGATGGACTGTGGCGTGACGCCAGTCTAAGTTGCATATATACATGTATAATCATTGTGTCTCGGTCTATAGAGAAGGGTATACCATCAACGCCATCCAATGTTTCGTGCTAATCGTACAGACTTCTCTCCTTTTTTTTTCCGATAAAACTCAACTCAGCGTGAATCTCTTGATCGTTTCAGGAACGAACGTTTTACGAGCTTCCAGTCTTGCCAGGACCGTCATCTTGGGTGTTCTCAGGCCAGAACTCAATGTCACCATCCTCGCCCAAACTGCCTCTCTTGACGAGTCTACCCTTTTCCCGCATGAGATCTTCCACAGTAATCTTTCTGTCTCCAAAGATATTCAGATGGTCGCTAATGACGTGCCTGTTGCGGCAGTCGGGGCATGTGATGAGCGTGGAACCATAATGATAACCCTGCTTGGAGACGTTGTGATGAGATCGGTGACCACAGGGAACGCAGGTGAATGAGAGTTGATAGTACTCGGGCTTAACGTCCGGTCTCTTACCCTCGCTCTTGGGCTTGTCGCCGACTTGTGACGCCTTCTTTGTAGGTTGACGAGGTGTGGGACGAGGAATGGTATGGGCGGCGCGGATAGGGTAAAAGTTGCTTGTGAAAAGGACAGGACGAGCGCGGAGAGGCTGGGCGGATATTCTGCGTAAGAGAGAGGATGCAAATGGGGGTGCACGGGATGCCATGATGTGTATTTATGCGGCGCAAAGGTGTTGGTTGATGTTGGATTTGGTGTTGGTGTTGAATAACAAGGACCGAAGAGTTAGTAGCTGGAGAAAAAGATTGATTAATTGATTCTCGAAGACAAAACGTCATGGTTGGTGGGCCTGACGGCCCTGACCAAGTACTGTAACCAACATTGGGGCTTTTCTGAAACTGGCCAATCAGGGATGACATCAAGTTCTACTTGTAAGTGAGCTTAAGAGCCATGGGCGCGACAAGTGTCTAGATTGATGCTCTAGTCTCTTGGAACGACTTTTCTATAGGTTCATGATTATTAGAAGAAGATGATTCCAATTTCATCAAAGCCCTTATCTCGCGTCAATATGAGTTTTTCACTTAAGTGACGGCACCTCTTTTCTCATGTTGGACTTTCCTTTCCATAGCACCAGTTTCTTAATTCAAAATGAAGAAGTTTCAATCCATGAGATATTTGCAAGGCAATTGCCAAACTTTGGGCCATCATCTTCTACCTGCCGAATTGTGTATTGAGAATGCTATTGTCGTTCGTCACGGGTCGACTGCAGTCTTGGCCAGTGCAAAACACCACTTCCATAGGTACCCTGTTCTCATTCATCAACCTCTAGTCAACCTTTCAGAAGCTGAAGCTACTCCTCCTACCTGTACGAATCACCATGCATCCCAAACACCTCATCAAGGTTGCTGCTCTTTCAGCTACTCTCTCAACTGTGCGCGCAGATGATGACACAGTACTCGCCTTCAACATGATTAACCAAGCACGACAAGCTCAAGGAATCCCACCACTGTCCTGGAACTCTGGGCTTGCTGCTTACGCCCAATACTGGGCTAACGACATGGCCGCCGGTAACCACCCCTTTGGTCATGCACCACCAGAACTCCGCCTCAAGCAGGGCGAGACCGTTTACGAGCATGTGTCATCTCAAGGCGACCCTGCCTACGATAACCCTCTACAAACCGCTGCGGTGGCCTGGCTCTCAGAAGGAAGACTCTGGAATGGCCAGCCTGTCAAGGATGGCAGTGAACCATGGCTTCATTGGTGTAAGTCTTTGTCTGACTAAGGGTACGGCTTGCCGTTGATGATAAAGTAGCTCAGTGCATGTGGTCAAAAACATCTGAAATAGGTTGCGCTCGAGCCTATAGCGTCACTGAATCGTACAAGGTCTTTGATGTCTGCCGCTTCTATCCTGAAGGCAACGTGTAAGTGTCATCCTCTAGTCCAAGTCCAAGTTTCTGCTTTTGAGCTCTAATCCAATTAGTATTGGACAAACCCCGTTTTGATATGACATCAAATACTACACCTAACACTCGCATTATTCCACTCATCGCTTGGTGTCGAGCAGATGATGCTTGCTACTCACAACCAAAATGGGTATTCGGTGGGTGCAAATGTGACTTGCATGGATCAGGTTCAGTAGCACATATTGAGTCTGCAAGGCACAAGTACGAGAATATTATGAGTCAATCAAGAAGTTAACCTATTAATAATTACTGAATGATATCGACTGCAGCATGCCTGGCGTTAGCGATAATACTCGACTGATGTTGTAAAAGCAGTGTCTCGATCTAGGGTGGTGGCCGGGCTGATAAACCCACCAAGGCGATGACTAAGCACATATATGTGGGGTCCGTGCTCCCTACGCCAAACCATCGATCTTTGTGGGAGACTGCGACGCGATTGAGAAAAAGGTCCCCCAGGTCGCGACTCCATCAAACATCATTTCAAATCGATCGCGACAGACGTCAACCCCCACATACACTTTGCTCGCTGACAATCTCTAACACCGCTGATAACGTCGCATAGATTGTGAGCCTTCGCTGTCGACTTTTTCGCGTCACGAAGAACCCCTCCCGAAGGCAGGGGCAGCTCAATCACTCGCAATCTGCAAAGCTCCCTTGACGACGATATGAAATTGGACCTCGAAGTTCTCTAGCGCACACAATGGAACGATCACAGCCCCAGGCGTTCTTGTCGAGTTACGCGCCGCGACTCCGCGGCTATAACAACTCTCTATTAACCCCCGTCCTACCCAGTGCGCCTACTGGTCCCGTTTCGAGAACCACGAAGCGAGGAACAACCATCATCAATTATGCCGAAGATGGATATGATGACCTGGATGATGATAGCGATGATCCCAGAAGAAGACCAACGGGTTTGCGAAGCTTGCGAAAAGAAGACTCTCTTAGCAGGCAGGACATTGCCGATAAGGCTGGCAAGGACACCAAAGAACCTGTCGATGTTCAGGGTATCTGGAGAGACTGGATGGGCAAGAACCGCATCGCCAGGACCGATCAGCAGAACGCAGCACAGGCAAACCTACCTCTTACTCTGATCCCGATTCGTATTGACCTGGACATTCCTGCTTTCTACCCGCCTGCGCCTTTCCCAGCACCAAATCCGAACTCCGCCGATATCTCTCTACCGCAATACCGACAGCAAGAGTTGACGGTGCCCTACAAGTTGCGAGACATTTTTTGCTGGAATCTCCACGAAACTCTGATCACGACAGATCAGTTTGCGCAGACGCTTGTTCAGGACCTCGACTTACCAAATCGAGGCCAAGTTATTCAAGAGATTAGCAAACAAATCCGAACGCAGCTCGAGGAGTATGCCGGCGTCGCACTGCATCCCCTATTCCACAATGATGCCCCTGCCCCCTCTCTCCCACAACCAGCTGCCAGCGGTCTCACACCACGACCCAGCTTTGCACTCAAATCCCGCGACGACTCTCCGGCATCAGCCGCCCGAGGCTTATCGAGGCCAGAGACACCAGCGCAGACCGCAGCCGCAACCCCTACACCAACACAAACACAAACACAATCACAAGCGCAAAGCCAAGCTCCGGTCGTAAGGGCAGAGGCTACGCCAATATTGCCAGACTCGGACGACTACAATCCCGACGACACGTACCGCTGCATTGTGAACCTTAGCCTCAACTTGGCCTCAATGTTGTACACAGATAAGTTTGAATGGTCCCTTCTTCATCCACCAGGAACAGCAGAGGCGTTTGCAAAGACGACCTGCACAGATCTCGGCCTGACAGGAGAGTGGATTCCAGCCATGACTCATGCAATCTACGAGGCAGTGCTGCGATTAAAGAAGGAAGCATGCGAGGCTGGTGGACTTGTGACAGGATGGGGCGGCTTGCAACAGGAGCTGCCAAACGATGCTGCTCATGGCGCGGAGGCCGGCTGGAGATATGATCCTGACCACTTAGCAGACGACTGGGAGCCCAAGATAGAGTTCTTGAGTAAAGAGGAGATTGAGAAGCGTGAAGGCGATCGAGAGCGCCAAGTCCGCCGGCTGCGCCGCGAAACAGCACGATTCAGCTCTACGACTGGCATGCTTGGCGGCACACCATTCGGAGCGCCGATGGAGGTGGAAGAGGAGAGGATGGGGCGTGGCGAGCGGTCCAAGAAGAAGAGGCGCTTCAGGAGTCTTAGCCCACTTGCGCGAGGTGGCACACCAGGAGGCCGAGGGACCCCTGATGTTGGAGGGTACGGCGGTGGTGGTGCGCTTACGGATGTGGAGAGGTCGCAATGGAGGTGTACGCATTGTCGAGTCTGGGGAACCAGTGTCTGGGCTGTACGAGATGGTCCGGCCGGTCCAAGGGTGAGTTGCTCCTTTATTCAGTATTGTACATTGCAAATCGTGTGTGATGGGGCGTGGCTAACTTCCTTTCCAGACTTTATGCGCCAACTGTGGCTATCTCTACGAGCGGGATCAACGACTCCCTCGCCAACTTAAGAATCTGCATCTCCAAGACCCGCGTGTATAGGAGACCACGACTGGCGGCGAAGAAGCTACAACGGGTATAAATCTTGGACGTAGAGCCTCGCCTTCTCCCCTCAAGACCAAGGGACAACCGGGCGGAGTCAAACTGACTCCTCGTCTTGAGCGTAGACGATCTGGACTCGGAATTGCACAGTAATCAGGAGCTGATCACCGGCTAAAGGCTCCCTCCCTCCATGATGAACGTGAAAAGGGGGGTGGTGGATTCATGGGAATATGACGGGTTGACTAAACAAACCTCTACCTTGTCCACCACCCTTATACAGCCATGTCTCTTCATATAAATGCCAATGTATATGGCACTTTCGGAAAGCGAAGCCTGGTGTCTTTTTCGAGTAAAAAAAGAATAAAAAAAAAAGCTTGGGTTGGGGGATTAAGTAAGGGAATGGTTCTTGTGGTTTTTATTTATTGGCGTCTCGGAGAGGACACTGAGATCCCAATTGAAGGGAATCTCGATGGTGCTAATTATTAGGAGCTCTCTGAAAAAGTTTGCGATGACCCGGAGTAGGAGGAGAGCTTGTAGAGTAGTGCAGATGTTTTTTTGATGTAGATTATAGTAAGGAAGGGTAGTAGTAGTGGTGGTGGTGGTGGTAGTAGTGAGGAGAGCGAGGAATACCACACTAGTCAACGTTGGTTTAACTATCACCTCTACGACGTCGCAGCCGAAGACAAGTTGAGCCTAGAGCAAGTATGATTGGATTCTATGAAACAGTATGATATATTGATGTCAACTCCATGGCTTAGTTAATTCCCAGATCAGTTCAGACTCGATCCCTCAGAGGTAGAGTCACGTGCAAGGGACTGACTGACTACCTAATGTATTCTTTCCTAAGTTGGTAAACCACTCTGACTACATCATCAAACGTTACATACTATTCTACCACATCTCTTCTTCGACAAGGCCATGTGGCCACTGGCTCACAATCTTGTTCCTATCACCGCTTTCACCTGAATCTAAGGCCTATTATTCGGTGTCAATTCGCCAATCACAAGAAACCCCCTTCCAAGGTCATCCATCGCGCCACTAACATGAGCATCAACTCTTTTGGGCTGATTCGGAACATGTCCCTCCACAAAACATATCGGCTATGCACGCGGCCCCTGCTCAACCCCATATATTGCCAAGGTCACGTTCTCCATGGACTTTTCTGTTTTGCATCATGCTTTGCTATCTGGCCTATGACACGCCCGGATTGATTATGCCCCTTGAGGTACCAGCCGGCTCTACAGCACCACAAGGGCGGCTCGAGCCGAGCCAAGCTTGTGAAGTTGTGCCCCTCACTACGGGATTTGCTTAGCTTCCATCTTGTGAAGGAGATGTCGTGGAAGCTGGGGAACATCTACTTCTCTTATTGAGTTGTGCTTTGAAGTGACCTTACTTCCGAGTAGGGGAAGACAACATGCTGACCAGCAAAGTCAAACCTTGTCGACTTGTACTGTGAAAGAAGCTCCAACAATGGCAATATAATTTGGGCTGAACTTGTCAATATCGTTCAACTATGGCTTCGGATCTTGGTGGAGGTAATGACCACATGTGCTACCACACCCAACCTCCTTATCATCACCTGCCGACCCAATATAGCCCGAACAGGTACAGGCAGGCGTCTTGAAATGGAAAACCTGCCGATAGCCCTGTGATGCCTCCAACAGCGGTGGTTCGAGGCCCGGAGTTGAGTGTGGGGATTAGGTTGAGGACGGGATCTGAATTGGGCAGCATCCTCATCGGGACCACCTCTCGGTCGAGGGGCCAGTCCTGCGCAGCGTCGGAGGCATCATTTGCAGATGGCCCGGAGACTTCAGCGTTGGATTCGAGGAGTTACCGACATATGCGCAACATACGATGGGCCCCGAGACGACGATGCAGGTTTGGTCAGCTTCATTCCTGATATTGTATGGTGAAGCCGACGGTCCCGGTCCCGAAGATACCGATGATACTTTCAAGACTATCGTGGACTTGAACTTGGAGGTGATTCTGTTCAGCTTCGACTCAAACAGGAGTAAACATCACGTCTTAAGCCGACGGTCCAGAAATGCGTTCTGGAGCGTTGCCTAGATAAAATCGACTTGGTACGGGCGCAATCAATGTCTGCGAGCGACTAACATGGAGAGTTTTGACCAGAATCCGGATACTCGCTTGGACTGATGCAATGGCATCGAGCCTACTACCAACATGCTCAATATTGCTCGCATTTGGAAGAGCGTGAAACGAGCGGAAAGCATCTGTCTTGCTGGAACCAATCACCGAGGTCTCCCGTTTAAATCCAATGATCACAATCAGATGCTTCGACTGGCTTTAAAATTCGGGGAATTCTGTACCAGATCAATCGTAATCTCGTTTACCGGCTCAATTGACCATGGTCACCAGATCTACTCGTGCTGGATTTTACCGGTGACCCTAAGTGGATTCGACCAGAGTACTTGTCGTATGCTTCTCCTCAGTGGCAACCTAAACGTCCACAAACACACGTAGGTAGTCGTTGAAGAAGCACAGGCAGAGAGAGAGAGAGAGAGAGTGAGTGAGTGAGTGAGTGAGAGAGAGAGAGAGATATTACCGTTTGGTAACATGTCACAAACGCCACTCAGGGCCAATGTCCAAAAAGGGTTGCAGAATTGTGAAGCTCCTCCGAGCTGTCCAGGGCAGAGCAAAGAGGGGTACACAGCCTATTGGGCTCCTTGACCCCGGATGTTGATTTACTTAGCATCATGATGGGATCTAATGGGAGCGATGGTCCGAAAATAGTGTCTGTGAGTCCTCAGTTCAACCTCAAAGCTGATCTATCTTACCCTCTTGGGGTACAGCTCCTGGTCTCCGCCCTCTCCGCACATGACCTCCAGTCTAACACATATGGCGGCTCAATGGAGAGGCGAAAGGTTAGTACTGTTCCCTCAGAAATTAAAGCCGTCAGAACCATTCGGGGATGGCGGACCGACACGACCCAAACTGACCTTCACCTATAGCAAGTTGACTTGCCTCTGCCGGACTGGGCAGCCATGGAGCTTGACCGACCGAGGAGCTACGGAAGCGGCCAACTGGACCCCTTCGCAGCACTCCACTTGAGTCTTCTTGAAATCGGAAGAGGACTTGAGTATGAACACCGTGCTCTTCTTCTCGCCACCTAGCGCACTAGAGTCCAAGCTCTAGGAAAGCATCGGCACTGGTGTTATCGATGGAGGAGCGAACGGCCCGGAATCCGTCCTCATCTGATGGGCGGAGTGAGTCTGGGTTGAGGCGGCCTGGCGGATGATTTTCGCCATGATCAACCATCCGAACTTCTCAAGGGAGAGGTCGATCGTTGACTTGTCCGTGGAGAGACATCTCACGATACCCTGAGGATTGATCCTATATAAGACGGGCTGTCTACCACCTTCGAAATCTTGTCTTCTCATCCTCATCCTCATCCTTCTCCTCATCAACAACCCCAACAGCATCTTCCACAGCAGCTTCTGGTCTTAGCTCCATTCAAAATGTACCGTATCATCGCCACTGCTTCGGCTCTTGTGGCTGTCGCCCGCGCTCAGCAGGTCTGCAGTCTCACCACTGAGACTCACCCTCCTCTCACCTGGCAGAAGTGCACCAGCTCCGGCTGCACCAGTGTCAGCGGCTCCGTCACCGTCGACTCCAACTGGCGATGGACTCACAGCGTCTCGAGCACTACCAACTGCTACAGCGGCAACAAGTGGGATGCTTCCTTCTGCCCCACTGGCAAGGCTTGCGCTGAGAACTGCTGTCTCGATGGTGCCGACTACTCCAGCACCTATGGTGTCACCTCGAGCGGCAACCAGCTCAACCTCAAGTTTGTCACCAAGGGACCCCACAGCACCAACGTTGGTAGCCGTCTCTACCTCATGCAGGACGACAACAACTACCAGATGTTCACTCTCCTGGGCAACGAGTTCACCTTTGACGTCGATGTCTCCAACATTGGCTGCGGTCTGAACGGTGCCCTCTACTTTGTCTCCATGGACCAGGACGGTGGCAAATCCCGCTACAGCACCAACAAGGCTGGTGCCAAGTACGGTACCGGTTACTGTGACGCTCAGTGCCCTCGTGATGTCAAGTTCATCAACGGAATTGTAAGTCCACAGATTCCCTTGCCCATACAAGTTCTTTCCCCCCTTCTCTGCGAGCCCCTGACTAACAATTGTAGGCCAACTCCGAAGGCTGGAAGCCCTCTGCCAGCGACATCAACGCTGGTGTTGGTAACCTGGGCACCTGCTGCCCTGAGATGGATATCTGGGAGGCCAACTCCATCTCCACCGCCTACACTCCCCACACTTGCACCAACCTCAAGCAGCAGTCATGCACTGGTGATGCCTGTGGTGGAACTTACTCCGCTACCCGCTATGCTGGTACTTGCGATCCTGATGGCTGTGACTTCAACCCCTACCGCCAGGGCAACCGAACCTTCTACGGTCCTGGATCCAACTTCAACGTCGACACCACCAAGAAGGTCACTGTTGTTACCCAGTTCATCAAGGGCAGCAACGGTAAGCTCTCTGAGATCCGACGTCTCTACGTCCAGAACGGCAAGGTCATTGGCAACCCCGAGTCCAAGGTTGGCAACCCTGGAAACTCCATCACTGCCTCTTTCTGCAAGGCCCAGAAGACTGTCTTTAATGACCGTGACGTCTTTGAGGAGCGAGGTGGATGGGATGCCATGGAAGATGCCCTCGAGGCTCCCATGGTCCTCGTCATGTCTCTCTGGCACGACCACCACTCTCGCATGCTCTGGCTCGACTCTACCTACCCCGAGGGCGCCACTGGACCCGGTGCTGCCCGTGGTTCTTGCTCTACCGATTCTGGCGACCCAGCCACTCTCGAGAGGACCGTCCCCAACTCCAGCGTCCAGTTCTCCAACATCAAGTTCGGTCCCATCGGCAGCACCTACAACTCCGGCACCAACCCTCAGGAGCCCGAGCCCGAGGAGCCCGAGCCTGAGGAGCCCATCGGCACCGTTCCTCACTGGGGACAGTGCGGTGGCAACAACTACAGCGGCCCTACTGGCTGTGTCTCTCCTTACAAGTGCACCAAGATCAACGACTTCTACAGCCAGTGCCTCTAAACGCTCAGCGAGAAGCGAGAGTCGATTTCGAAAAGCCTGCCAGCATCACATAGCCATGAGAAGCGGGCTGAGATCGACTTGAATTCAACAAGAAGGGGAGTTTTGTTTTTTTAAACAGGAAAGATGGCCAGCCCTAGACTCGGATAAAAGACTTAGAGGGTTGGTGACAAAACGAGGAAACAAGTGGTGGTTTATGTTGATGTTGATGATGGATCATGTTTTTTTTCTCTCTCATTTCTTCCTCCCCCTTTTTTCCCCCAAATGCATTCTCTCTTACCTGCACATAGTTTGTTTACTCTTCAACCTGTCCATATTTGGTCTACTTTATATTTCTTTGGTGCCGAAAATAAAACACACTTCCTCTCGCTAAATATGGCTTTTTTTCTCTTCCCACTTCTCTTGCTCGAGCTTGTGACATTCTTGTGATGATATATGCATGATGCTTACCTACCTACATTATGCTCGTGAGCGTCCCCAGGGAGCAACTTGACGAGTTATCAAGATCAAAGCGTGATTGGTTTAGTGGTAAAATTCTCCGTTGCCATTCGAGTAACGTCGGGGAGCCCTGGGTTCGATTCCCAGATCACGCATTGAAACCTTCTGATCTCCAGATGTGGTCATTTCTGGTCTGCCTTTTTTTTTTTCTCTTTTTCTTTTTCTTTTCTACTATTTGCGTACGGGTGTGTTCCGTGTGGGGGGTTTCGGAAAGCGGATGTAGTTGGATGACCTCGGCGCCTCCCGAATTGTGTCTCCACCGCGGAGCCGGTAGGTGTAGATCTACAGTTTGTCCCTTATTTGCTGAACCGTACGTAGGATGACGAAGCTTTTTCTCAAATTGAAGGTTGATTCATCACAGCTCATTCATAACATACATACCCTAGTAGATAAGTTTCCAAGTTCTGTGCTTCCCTTGATGGTACGTAAGTCACAGATGGTTGAAATGAAAGTGAGCATTCGCTCATCTATAGATATACCCTACAAAAAAAAACAAGATTTTATATTAATCAAGTTAAAGACCTTCATTGTAGCTTCACATTGCATTCGTTGTAGAAAATCTTTTCTCAAGTCAAGTCAACTCATTCATTGCTTGTATTTATGTGGTATAACATCCGCTCAACTCATCATTCATAAAGAGCGCTGATTCTAAATCTAGAACAAACAAACCCTCACAAGCACACATAACTCAGGTACCATTTGGCTAGAATACACATTCGCTTAAACATCCTCCCTCTTGCGCTCGGCCTGCTGGATCTCAGCACCCTCCTTCTCGTCGTAGTTCTGAGCAGGAGTGCCCTCAGCGACACCGAGCATCTGAGCACCCTTCTGGGTGTGGTCGGCACCACCAAAGATGGCGTCCATCTGCTCGAGCATGATACCCTTGGTCTCGGGGATGAAGAAGTAGACGAAGACGGCGAGGAGGAAGTTGATGCCCATGAAGAAGAAGAGGCATGGAAGGCCGACCTTGGCGAGGAAGGTGGGGAAGAACTGCTGGAAGATGGTGTTGGCGACGTTCTGGCACTGAGAGGCCATACCGACAGCCTGGGATCGGACGTTGGCGGAGAAGACTTCACTGGTCCACATCCAGACGGCGGCACCCCACGAAGGCTTGTAGAAGAAACTGGATATCGCTGTTAGTATTTTTGCTTAATCATCGATAATTCTGTAACCTGAGACTCACATGAAGAGGAAGAGCATAAAGACGATGCTGATGGCGACAGGCTCGGACTTGCCTCCGCCGACGTCGGGGGTAGTCAAACCGATGACAGGAACGATAAGCATACAGACGGCCATACCAATGGCACCGACGATGAAGAGCCAGCGACGGCCGAAGCGATCAGCAGTCCAGACGGCGTTCAAGGTGAATAGAATTCCCATGGTAGCCCAGAGAGCATTGATGAGGTTACTGCGAAGGCAAAGTATCAGCAAAATGTTTGGGTTTCGAATAGGTGGTCGGTATAGACAGGGTAGTGGAAACTCACATAGTCTCGACATCACTCCAGACCTTCTTGTAGATGGAGGTAGAATAGGTGTTGAGAGTACCCTGACCAGAGAGCTGCTGTCCGACGTTGAGGACGAAAGCGAGGTAGAGACGCTTGCGGATGGAAGGATCCTTGAAGAGAGCACTGTAACCGGGAGAAATGGCCTCTCTCTCGTACTCGACAGCCTCGCGGATGGCGAGAAGCTCCTCCTCAACCTCTTGATCAGTCTCACGAATACGGCGCAGAGCAGCGCGGGCACCCTCAATGTCGTTCTTTCGGTGAATGTACCATCTGGGCGACTCAGGCTGGAAGGGGAGGAGGACCATGATCATGACGGGGATCATGACCTGGAAAACGACGACCATGCGCCAGTCCCATTCTCCAAGAGACTCGCGGTTCTTGGAGCAGGCAAAGTTGATCCAGTAGGCGATAAAGGCACCGACTGAGTAGAAGAGCTGCCAGAAAGTCATGACCTGACCACGGATGGCGGCAGGGGTGATCTCTCCGATGTAGACGGGACCGGCGGTAAGAGCGAGACCCTGGCCAACACCGATGAGGACTCGGCCGAAGATGAAGAGACCGAGGTTACCCCTGGGGCTGAAAGCCTGGATGAGAGCGGCAACGACAGTGAGGAGACATCCGACACCCATACCGATACGTCGACCGGCGAAATCGGCCTGTTGATTGGTTGGTTAGCCATTGTGACCAAATGAGGGCCCTCTTATCTTTGTCTCTCTTCTTTTTGCGTCTGTATCTGTATCTCTGTTGCTTGCTGGGCCTCTTCCTGTTGTACGTATCTAAATTTCCCCTCATTGCGGGGGAGAGATGTGCATGCGGAGAAGAAGTGGTGAACAGTCCCACCCCAGCCGGTTTAGGTATGTAGATGGGTGGGTGGGTGAGTGGGTGAGTGGAGTTGCAACCGGGTCATGGATGGATGGATGTATTTAACCGGATAAACGCATACAGGAGACAAGACAAGACAAGATAAGAGGTGAGATGAAAGGAAGGAGACAAGAGATGGCGTCTCTCGAATCAATGGAAACGAAGGATCAGAGGAAGAAACTTACCAGAGGACCACCTCCGAAGAAACCAGCAACAATAGCACCGATGGTGTAGCAAGTGTTGATGAGACCAATCTTTTGTGTATCTTTGTCCTACAGATTCCCCAAATTCGTTAGCGCATGATGACACAGTAAACGAGGGAAAAGGGAGCCAAGGCCGACCAGGGCTGATATGGCAAGGGTAAATCGGAAGTTCGGCACTTGGGGAGATTTTTCGTGTCATGCTGTGGCGTTTCAAGGGTTTATTGACGCCTTTGATATGCCATAGCGGAAGAAGAAGAGGAGGAAGAAAATAGGTGTTGTGTTTTTTTTAAGGATATGGGTGAGAATAAAGAGGGGGGCAAAAAACATACAATGTCGAGGTTGTACCAGTTAAGCCAATTATCAGAACCTTGTAAAGCCTATATTTTGTCACGAGTCAGCATTTACATGTTTTGTTGATGATGTAGGAGTCAGGAGTCAGGAATGGGCACAGGATAGAGAGGTATACTCACATTGAAAACACTGGAATCGAAGCCATACAGCGTCATGCAAGACGCTGCCACCAAGGCAATATACCAGTTGTAGATTCTCGTCTTGCTCACCATCTTGGCGGTATTTTCCAAAAAAGCCCTTTGATGATACCGTAGGTAGAGATAGATGGTTTGGTTTTCCTCTCTTCGACTTGAGGACCAGTTTGATTTAGAACCACACTGGCTTGACTATTCCCACTGACTGACAGGATGCCAATAGGGAAAAAAAGAGTTGATCCAAAAGGGGAGGGAGAGAGGGAGAGAGAGAGATGAGGTTGAAGAGTGGATGGGAGAGAGTAAGAAGAAAAAGAAGAGGAAATCTGGACGTTCTCTCCCAGTCTTTTTATCTCTGAACGACGGAGCAGTCCTCCCAGTCTAAGGTTTTTAGCAAGGGGAACCCCATATATCATAGAGAGAAAAAAAAAAAAAAAGGTTCTCTTGATTCATTCTGTCGTACTCCCCCAGACCCCAGACCCCAATCCCAAATCCTTCCGCCTCCTCAAAAAAAAGGACCTCCCCCCAGGTTTGATGGGATGGGCAAGCGAAAGGAAAAATGGACGATGCCCGTCTTTGATGGACCGATTCAGTTAACGATTCTCCACAAAACTAATAAAATGGAGACATTGCTGTCCAGTGCCCATTTCTTCTTCCCATACACGCACCCCCCTCTCTTTTTTATTAACTGTAGTCCGAGGTTAAAGATACGATACTACAATCAAGTAGCCATTGCTGTAGAACGAGCAGACAGATAGACATACAGAGTTGATAATGTCCCTCCTAAGGAATAAGTTATTCGGGATGTATATGGTGACAAGTAAATCAATCGTTTGGTTAAAATAGATAAAAAGTCACAGTCACACACAGACTCACAGTCGTAGTTACAGGCACAAATCAACAGCCAATCCATCTAATCTATTCTGGGGTATACACACACCCCGTTTCCTTGTCGTACTGTAATGTAAGTATTTCGACCAGGCCAAACCGGCAACTCGGCTTCTGCCCATGACGACTTTTTCCCTTTCCTCACCATCAAATCTCATTCTACTATACCATTACTTCCCTGTAGTCCCGGACCTACTGTGCCATACCATACCATACATAGATCCCATTCCTCATGGCACAAGCATAAGCTTGAAAATAGGTGTTACCGGTCGATATGTGGTCCCTCCTTTCCCCCGCTGATCGCTCGGTTTTGTGATTTGAATCCATAGCCCACAGATCCATCCATCTCTAATCCGTCCCTCTCCTCCCCCAAAGGCTCCATCCTTCTATGATGTCGAAGAAACCCTCCTTTGCGCCGGTAGAGGTCCATGGAAAGACTTCTGTTTTCTCTCTCTCTCTTCTATCGGCCGAAGAGGGAGAAGCTGTCAGACGTTATTCCCGGAAAGTGTTTCATTGCCTGACCACCACCAAGACCTGACAATCCTTGTCCTGTCACGTTTTCCTCCCCTTTTTCTTTTCCCTCTTGTCCTTCCAACGTTATATCCTCCACATGCTCGCTCTCCTCATTTCAGCAAACGCCACGCCATGCGTACATGGACAACGTGCCTCTGCCCTTCTCCCCAATGGAATCAACCCCCGAAGCATGCTGGGGGTTTCTGGGAACGTTTGCTTTGGGGTGTGGAGAACTCTGGGGGTTAGCCTTGAGAGAGGGGAAAGGCCGTAACATACATAACGCGGGATGGTCGACGCCCTTTTCTGGCGGCGATGCGGCTGATGGCTTCCCATGTACAGAGTTGAGCGAGTCGATTCGTCTACAGGCCCGGAAGCATTCAATGGCCTGTTTTTTTTGTGGTGAGGCCAGGGGGTGGTTGCCGCAAGGGTCAGAGCATCCTGTCTGCCCATATCATTGGTGGAAGATTTCACGGCTCGTAAATTCTCCGTCCCACTATCCCATAACATGGGGAAGGATGCATCACTCCGCTTTTGACTCCACAGAGAGTCTGAGTTTAGTGGAAGTGTCCAGCCCAGCCTAGTCTAGCCTAACCCAGCTTGACTCTTACACTCTTAGGTAGCACTACAGTACCTAGACTAGTCATTTCAACCCCGTGCGGAGTAGAAAGAGAAAAAAAAGGCTCTATCCCCGCATCCCATCATGACAAGATGGTCATCGTGGAGAAAGAAGAAAAGGGAGGAGAAAAAAACAAGCCTTGCAATCAATCAGAACGAGGGGAGGGAGGG